>CM052259.1:4203275-4284631 GCA_028455795.1 Lasioglossum marginatum | reverse complement strand
TACATTCTATCTACTTGTTTGCGTCACAAATGCACCAAATCCACCGTATATTTATCACGTTCGTTATCTGAAATGAGAAATACACCGTAAATAACATGACACTAACTAAGAGCGGAAATTCTTTCGGTGATGATTTATTTTGGAAGAAATAAGGTTAAAGAGAAAGGTGTTTTCAGAGTTTAATTATTCTCTAAAATAATAAAATCGTTCCGAAATCTGTAGGTACTGAATCCAACAACAGGCAACTGCGAGGCTGCGGTCAAAGATGCAATTTGCGTGAATCAACTTAAAAATGCTGAACCCACGAATGCAACTCTTTTGGAGGCGGAACCGGACCAAAGATTTTACTTGCCTATAGCCGTCATCCATTACGATCAAGAAACGTTTTTTCAACCTAACACGTACAATAAATTTTTAGGTAAGTCTTTCGCGCGATACTAACATCGGCGTTGTAATTCTGACGTTCTTCCTGGGTATGCAGTTCCAGTGCCGATACACACCGCTGCCCAACTAATGAACGGGATCATTTTCGACAATGCCCCTGCACCGATGTTATCTCAATTGGAGGACCTTCCGAAAGATCAACTTTGCGATGCTGATCATTTGCCACAAGGCTGTAGCACGAATTGCACGTGCACGCATGTGATCGATGTTCAGTTAAACGCTACCGTAGAACTAATATTTATCGATGAGTGTAAGTAATGATTCCGTTTTGCATTAACCTGTTGTCGTGTAATGTCGAGTCAGACCCGTGGAGAAGACTTTGGGTTTTACACAAGTTTCATCTATTTCATTCGTAGTAGCGATCGGCGTTACTAATAAAAATTGTTAGGTACTTGATAATGATGCGTTCATCTTACAGTACGATCTAGTTGAATCAGCATTAGTCCCTTAATCTAAGGAAACGGGAACCGTACGATCTCAGAAAAGCGAATATCCCCTCCACTGCGGGGCACACCCCGCGAGGGGCCGAGAAGCTCGAACTGCCTCGGTGGCCGAGCAGTGTAAGGGTGCGCTCATACAGCGGCGCCGGAGCCAAAAGTCATAAATTTCGAGCGCGGGTCCCTGCTGTGCGAACACGGGAAAAAGGTTTCCATGGGTTCCCCACTCCTTTAGGCGAACTATCGATAGCTCTCCTTTAAGACATCATGGAAATAGGGACAACGATGTCTTAAAGGAGAGCTATCGATAGTTCGCCTAAAAGAGTGGGGAGCCCATGGAAACCTTTTTCCCGTGTTCGCACAGCAGGGAGCCGTCACCCGCGCTCGAAATTTATGACTTTTGGCTCCGGCGCCCGGTGCCGGCGCCGCTGTATGAGCGCACCCTAAGGGTGCGTTTATACTCCCGGCAAGCCACAGCAAGCCCGAGCCAAAACCCATAAATTTCGAGCTCGGGTTGACGGCTCCCTGCTGTGCGTGCCCAAGAAAAAGGACCCCATGGGCTCCACGGCTTCTCTAGGCGAACTACCGATAGCTCTCCTTTAAGACATGATGGAACTAGGAAACGTTCCTGCCACTTGGTGTGAATTCTTCTTAAATAATAATCTAAAATAATTATTAGAAAATATATCAGACACACATCTCCTTGTTCTGCAAATTTTTCCAGCGGTTCAAGCGTGTGAAAAAATTTTTAAAAATATAGTCGTATTCTACGTAAACTTGCTTCTTGTGTAATCGAAAATATAACTATGGAAAATAGGTATCTAATTGAAATTACATTATAGTCACACACACACAGTCTACAAGGAGTGCCAGCGACAATGGCAGCGATACGTCAAGTAAACGTTCAAATACTTCATCATGTTTATTTTTATTGTGTTTTACATATGAGAAAATACAATATATCTTCTTAAACTAGTGGGTTATTAAATCATTTCAACGAAGAAATGATTTCACTAGTTTTGTTCGCAAAAAATTCGATTTTATGCAAAATTCCGAGGTCGTAGACAAATTTTGAGACCAGATTTGAAATCAGCGTGAAAAAATTTGCGGGAAATGATGTATAGCATGTCAGAAAAAAATTTTTTCCGCGGAACCACAATTTTCTTGAAATTATGCAAGTTTACGTAGAATACTATATTTTTAAAAATTTTTTCACACGCTTGAACCGGTGGAAAAATTTGCAGAACAAGGAGATGTGTGTCTGATATATTTTCTAATAATTATTTTAAATTATTATTTAAGAAGAATTCACACCAAGTGGCAGGAACGTTTTCTATTTCCACGATGTCTTAAAGGAGAGCTATCGATAGTTCGCCTAAAGGAGTGGGGAGCCCATGGAAACCTTTTTCCCGGGTTCAGCACAGAGGGGAGCCGCGCTCGAAATTTATGACTTTTGGCTCCGGCGCCCGGTGCCGGCGCCGCTGTATGAGCGCACCCTAAAGTGTAAACCTGTCGCATAATCGGGGGTCGGATATATCGGTGTGAACCACTACTAATCCAATTACAAAACTTCTTAAATAATAAAAACATAGTTCTATTTTTCTTAGTGCTCTTAGGAACAGTCTTCTAAAAAATCAACATTGGTTATAAATAATCACTATACACTACTGTAATTATAGTTAACGCACCGGAGATAGAGCATCCTATCCATTTGCACGGATATGCGTTCTACGTCGTCAGTATGGGACAACCACTTGGTTCCAATGACAATGCTACTGCACAGATAACTGTCGAATACGTGAAGCAGCTTGACGCGAACAATCAGATAGAAAGAAATCTGATTGATCCACCGAAGAAAGATACTATTGTCTTGCCGAATAATGGGTTTGCTATAATTCGATTCCATGCTAACAATCCAGGTATATATTGACATTTGTGCCTATAATTATGAAAGTGGTCTAAGTCATATATTTCTTGTTTCGAGATATTTAAAGGAAAAGAATATTAACGCTAAATGGATTCCATTTATGACAATGTCGTAAAAATTACATGGAATTAATTTAGCTTGAAATAATGTGATGTGAATGCGGTGTTCTTTATCTGAAATCTCGTTTTACTGACCTCCAATAAATTGTACAATCATAGTATTCGCCCGTGTTGATAGCACATGCGACGCGAGGTTGTCGGTGATAAGTTAATTATAGCTGTCGAAAGTTTTCCTTAGTCATTATTTCACTATGTTTTCGTAAATTTGATTGATCCTCGGCTTTTCTTATTCAAGGATTTTGGATGTTACATTGTCATTTCGTTTATCATCAAGTAAGCGGTATGGAAATGGTTATGCGTGTTGGGAACCAATCAGATTTACCGCCCATGCCAATGGGATTCCCGAAATGCGGGAATTTTATGCCAGAGATAATAGATATTAATTAACAATATGCGCCAGTTCGATCGAATTGTCGACTATCGCTTATAGGTGAGATGCATTTCGCAGTATCAAGAACGTTCGAGAGTTAAACAGAAAATTATAAATATACAATTGCAGATATATATTAATGTATTATTATTGATTGCAGGCTATTTTATACATGTATGAAGTCTCAGCTGAAAGGCGTACAGTTACAAGAAGACAGTGTGGAATTTTTGAAAAACAGTGTATATAACTATTTAATTAAAAATAAAATTGATTCATGCTGAAGGATGTATTTGAGTAATATAATTTCCATACATATACAGTAAATCCTTGATCTAAGAAAACGGAAACTGTACGATCTAAGAAAGAAGCAATATCGCCTTCACTGTGGAGCGTACCCCGCGACGGGCCGAGAAGCTCGAGCTGCCTCGGACGCCGAGGTGTAAGGGTGCGCTCATACAGGGGCGCCGGCACCGGGCAGCTCTCCTTTAAGACATCGTTGCCCCTATTTCCATGATGTCTTAAAGGAGAGCTATCGATAGTTCGCCTAAAGGAGTGGGGAACCCATGGAAACCTTTTTCCCGTGTTCGCACAGCAGGGAGCCGTCACCCGCGCTCGAAATTTATGACTTTTGGCTCCGGCGCCCGGTGCCGGCGCCGCTGTATGAGCGCACCCTAAAGGTCTGTTTAGTTTAGCCAGGTCCGGCCAGTGCACCAATGGGAAGTCCGGCATCGGCAGTTCGGTCCGACATCTCAACGAAATTTCGTTTCGTGTCGACCCGGAATCTCGGTTGCCGGAACCCTGCTGTGCACAAAAAAAAGGTTTTTATGGGCTCTACAATTCCTTAGGCAATTCTGGCCTCAATTTCTGGCCGGACAGTCACAGGCATCCGAAATTCTGAACTGTGACGTTCTGGCTAAACTAAACGGACCTTAAAGCGTCGGATATATCGGTGTGAACCACTACTAATCCAATTACAAAACTCCTTTATTTTTCATTAATTTTGTATGGGACTTTCATGAACTTACTAATAGCACATTTCTAATTAAAATGACACAAAACACGATATAATTTGAACTGTATTTAGTGGTTTATGATGGTATGCGGTAAGTTTTCGACCGCGCGGTCCGAGCGTTTATACGTGCTGTCATTTTCTACGTTCGACGAGGCTTATTTTTACATTGTCCTTAAAATGCTCCTTCAAATCGTGTCAATGTATTGCACCATACTATACATATAGTATAAATTAGTGTAAAAACATCATTGAATCTATGAGAGATTGGCAAAACATTTTAGGAAGCCCGTACTCCTGACAGATTACTTATCTTTTGCCTGCAAACAATACGATATCCGTTTCCAAGAACGTGTAGTACAAATGCAAAACTACGATAAACATTGTAAAATGAATGTCAGACTTCGTCACATCTCTTGAGATTCCTAATACATAAATGATTGACGTCAATGTAGGTACACCGAACACATTTAAAACCTAAACTATTATTGTACGCGGACATAGAACTTAAAATAACTTAAATAATAATATAAGAATTTATCTTACCATATATAGCATATCTCATGCATTGCGATAGTGGAAAATAAAATAATTACTTATGGAATACTACTAACTATGATAAGAATTATGATGTTCTATCAACGTATGGCGTTGTGAATATGGTATTATATGATGAGACCAATTGTAGAACAGAGTATCTAGTTTAAAACTGTTTAGTTGAGAAGCTTCAGTATTATACCAGTGATTTGACTTTTTTCTACCACCTGAGTTTAAAGAATTTATTACGTTCAATACCGAATTCTGCTCTTTACACAGTACTTTGGCGTTTTAGCTGATTTGTTATCGCAAGTTGAAGCGTAAATATTTGATGTTTAGCGAATGAACCTTATTCAGAGAAAAAGCCGGAAATTTGATTTTAAAGCGAAGCTACCTACGGGCTTATGAGACTCGCGCAGATGTAGAAGATGGCGACGAGACCTATTCGTCATTTTTGTTTAATCCTTGAAGAAACCTAGGGTTGATTTATTCTCATTCAAATCTAAATGGGAAATGTATGCGCTTCCATCTAATTAAAACTGATGTCCGATATTACCTATATGTTTATAGGTGCTGAATAATTTTTTCAGAAAAAGATTCTTATATTCTGAGTCTGTAAGGACCAATAAGCGTGGTAATTAATGTGACATCTGACTTTTTACTAGCAGAAAATATACAGTATATTTTCAATTACAAGACTTTGTCTTGCGTTATCTTTTTCGAAATATTCGACCTCACTGGTAGACAATTATAATAATTCATGTGCTATGATAATTGCGTAGCCGGCATGTATGTGAAACATGTAAATCTTGTTTAATGATCAAATATTTATTTCGGTGTCATAAATTTTTGTAACATCCGTCTATACACTTCTTGGCTACAATCTGAGCACCCACACGTGAAAATATTTGCGTTTCCGTTTTCCCTGAAATTTCAAAAATACATGTACATATGCTATTCTCGCTGATCTTTTACATTTATTATAAATTGTGTACAAGTACGCAGAACGTAATACAATAAACTCCCTACTAAAGTTTTGTTAATTTTCCATTTTATAAAGTTATTCAAATCTTTAATGAAAAAATACTTAATGAAACGATACACGTTACTTTTCATTGTAATTCATATAGTGAAAATGTGATATATGTTTTTTGTAAAAACTAATGTCAGTTTAAATAATTAATTCAATAAAAATATGTCTCGATATTTGGTAAGAAACAATATTTATCCTATATATTCAATTAAAAATTTTGAATTCCTTTTATCTATAAATATTATAGATTATCTAGATTATCTATAAATATGGGAGGTGCAAAAATTTTCCGACAATCTAATATTTGGGAGAAGACGTAGGCGACACAAGCAAAAGTTTACATCGGCCGTGTGATTTACGTTATCGATAACACATGCAGAACGAGATTTGCTGCTTTATGGAAGGAAATGTTCGAAAACACTCCTACTATATATATATAAGAGCAATGTTAAGATTCTGTCTGTCGAAATTGTAGTCAGCATGCAGGTCTTTTGGATTCTATTTTCATGCTTCGCTTTCATTATTTCCGGTATAAAAAAACCGACCTTTCAAAAAACTTTGCTATTGTTCCGTTGTTTGTTCTGTCACATTTTCCAAATAATTGTAGGGTTACGATTACTTCAGTAAACTAATAAAAAAATCGATCTTTTCCAATTCATGAATCAGTTCTATCAAGATTCAAAGTTCCTCGTTCGAATCAATAATTATTTTCGAATCAATATTTATTTTATAACGTGTAGATTCTTACAGAAATTATTTAATATGGTGTAATTAAGTAGATGTTAAAATAGTGGTGACGATATAATGACTTCGGGAAGCTATCTAACATAATCCTTTATTACAGTTACTGCTAAGGGTGGAAAAAAGCAATGCGAGATTATTAGAGCTGGTTATATAGCTGGGCAAAGTGGCATGCCCAAGCTAAATAAAACAAGCTGTTTGAATGATGAATTACTCGATGATTCGCATCTGTCAAGTGCTCTCGAGTGCTCCCGGACCTGCCGTGCTGGGCAAAAACCAAGGACCTGCTATTACAAATTCGTAATCGAACGTTACAATACCGCCGGCCCGTAAGCGAATAATTTGTTAAACTTATAGCTGCCTCTAGATTTATCCGCGTAACGGTCCTCGACCAGGGCCGGATTAAGCCCAGTAGCAGGAGTAGCAAATGCTACAGGCCCCGCTCTTCTGGGGGGCCCCGCGCTTGCAGCAGAAAATGTGTAATAGCCCTGGCTACCGTTTACAGATATTTTTGCTTAAAAAAAAGATCATTCACTTTTGTTTGTTTCTATGATATTATCATGCAAAAGCTGGGGCCTCCTGGTAACATTTGCTACGGGCCCTGCGCTGGCTTAATCCGGCCCTGTCCTCGACTATAAGCAAAGGTACAGTTGTGTGCAATGATGTTCACTTAGGGCATGCCAGCTTTGTACACCCAACATTACCAATAACATTTGCCCGAACTGTCAATGCGTAAATGGTGACGGCACGGAACGAGCAGCGCTGACAGTGAACAGAATGCTACCAGGACCAAGTATACAAGTTTGTTTAGGAGATTACATTGTTGTCGACGTTGCAAATCATGTGAGTGAAAGTGCAATATCGATACATTGGCATGGAATATTACAAGCAGGGTCGCAATATTACGACGGTGTTCCTAGCTTAACGCAGTGCCCGATACCTTCCAGCACTACGTTCAGGTAAATATGAATGACGTGATTCGATTAGGGCTGTTACTTTCCTTCGAAGATTTCGAAGCTGCGAAACTTCGAATTTCGAAGTTTCAGAAGCTTCGAAGGTGATGAGAATCGAAGTTTCGAATTTCGCACCACCGTAGTATTGTAAATTATTAGAAGATTGAAAAAAACGGAGTTTCTCTTTTCTAATCTAATTTTTGTGTTAATATTTTTATTTATCAAAAATCGTGACACTGAAATTTCGGGCACTTCGAAAACTTCGAGACTTCGAAGTTCCCTTCGTTCCTTCGAATCCTTCGAAGCTTCGAGGGGTCGAAACTTCGGAAAAGTAACAGCCCTAGATTCGATTAGAACAGAGGTTCTTAAACTGTGGTCCCCTAACTCCTGGGGGTCCGCGTAGCCTTTGCCGGGAGTCCGCGAAACAATCTTGACATTAACTTTACATTACCGAAGACCATTTATTAAAATAACCAGCGATACATTTTTACCGATATTTATTATAACGTAGTGCCTATGAGATTATTGAGTCAGAAATTAAGTTTCAAGAACAACGTGAAATGCCTAGGGTTGGGATGGGGTCCGCAAGAAAATGTTGTTCGAGAGTGGGCCTCGGACTACATAAGTTTAAGAACCCCTGGATTAGAAGTATAATGTCAATTTATTTCAAGTATTCCAAATAAACAATTTATTCGGAGAGTTGTTGAACGGTTCGATCGAATACTATATACTATGAAGTTATATGTATATGGATACTTTATTTTTCACTGTTTGTTAGAATAAAAGTTTCTTCACTAACAGGTACCAATATCACGCTCATGATCCTGGTACTCATTTCTGGCACGCGCACACAGGACTCCACAAGATGGACGGCGTTTTTGGCTCTTTAATTGTCCGCGAGCCAGCGAACAATGAGCCGAATGCGAATTTGTACAATTTCGATTTAGCGAATCACGTTATTGTAGTCAATGATTGGATGACTGAAGAAGCTACGGCACGATATCCTGGTCGAAATGATCCACAATTTGGTATAGTTGGCCAAAACCCTGATTCAATTTTAATCAATGGGAAGGGAAGGTATACCGTAAGTTTAGTCTTTTCAACCAGATCACTCTAATAATTATAATTATTTCTAGCTGATAGTCTAGTTTCACATATATTTGGGGGTGTATCGAAATCTGATAAAATGTTATTAACTAATAGTAAATTACTAGATCGTGTCTCTAAATAATTCATAATAAAGATACATTACGCTTTATAAATATGTAACTACATTGCTAAAATGAATAGCGAAAGCGAATGTATTAAATAGATAAGAATTATCTATATAGCATGAACAGATGATAATGTGTTTTGCAGAATCCCAAGACCAACAATAGGACAAACACCCCGTTGGAGGTGATCACAGTTGATCCTAAACGACACTACCGTTTCCGTTTCGTGAACGCTTTCTGTACAGCTTGTGCCGCAGAATTGTCAATCCAAGGTCATAATCTCACAGTCATCGCAACTGATGGTCGGCCTACAAAACCCGTCGTAGTGGATTCGATTATTTCCCTTGCCGGTATGGTGTGAATCAAAGTTATCCACTTTGGCATCTATTGCTATCCGCAGTTCTTGCAGCTGATTTCCAAAAATCTTTCTGCAAAGAAGCTTTTGGTGTTCAGTCGTGTTCCTCTCGCATGTATCGCGCTACGTGTCTACAGATTCTCTGGGACCGTATTGTCGAGACTGAACCTCTTTATCTGCGGTAGACCTATAAATAGGTAACGTTTATAATTCTCCGATTGTTTTTCAAGAACAGCACCTTTGACGTTTACCTTTCACCTTCTATTAGCGATGCGCGCAAATACATTTATTACTGTCGGCTTCTCTTGTTTGCGAATGACTTGAAACTGTTTCATGCTAACAGTGATTAAGAAAGTAGGCTTGCACGGCGTGGCATTCTCGATGTGAAATCTCGATGTATACCAAATCATTTCGGTTTTATTTCGAAAAGTGCGCGTTCGATATAATTACATACTAAAATACAGGCGTGACGGGACATTTCATATTTAAAATAACATGCAACGGTCACGAATATAGGTCACAAGTCAATGTGTTTCTGGAAAATGTGCAAGAACTGGGTACAGTCTAATTTTCAAAAATTATTTCTAATAAATACGTATTATTTCAATTGTATCTAGGAGAACGATACGACTTTGTCCTGAACGCGAATCAACCGCCCGGTGCTTATTGGATACAACTTCGAGGTGTAGGAACTTGTACAGATAACAAACTGCAAGCATTGGCTGTCTTGCAATATGTAAATGCATCCGCCACGTTAAGTACGCCTGAGCCTAAATACGACGAGGTTCTTCCTCAGCGTGTCGTAAGTATATAGTAGTAGTACATAGTAGTATCTTCGTCACTGTTGTACAGTGTCGCCAGAATCGACCAAAAACGGTCGATTTTCCCACTCCGCCTTCTCCCCTTCCGCTATTCCATTCCATCACCATGAGCATACTCCAACATCCCCCACTAAGACCGTAGACTGGTCACGTGACGTACCTCGCGTGACTGAATTTGTGTTGCGTCCCCGTCGCGCACGCGTACCACGTCACGTACAGTAATCGCTCGTTCGTTGTCCAGAAGCCGTGTTTTTCAATGACAACGACCCTGCCGGGACGCTATTTTTGATTTATGACTGCGTCTAGAGTATCGCGCCGACCGCGCCGAGACTTCAATAGAGAGCCGAACATAGAGAAGGACAGAATGAAACACGGATCGGGTGGCCGAAGCGTATCGCCGTCGCCGGACAGATCTGAGTCTGAGAATCCGCGTGTTTCATTTTTACAGACACTATGTACAATTGAAATTATATCGTGTTTGGTGTCATTTTAATCAGAAAAATGCCAGAAATACGTTCATGAAGGTCCCATAAAAAAAATAATGTAAATTAAGAAGTTTGAACATTCGATTCATTCGATCGCTGTCCCTGCTCGGAACAGGCGATGGGAGCTAAATCGCGATTTTACTGTACATCCTTTCTAGTGTGCCGAATGTAGTGAAGGATAGCGGTTGAAAAAGAAAGAGAGATTGAGGTCCTATGCTTCGAGTCTCTGCCTCTTTTTCTTTTCGGTTCGCCGTTCTATTCCACGTCTGAGACACTAACCGCTTATTACACGAGTAATTATAATCGTAATTATATCGTGTTTGGTGTCGTTTTAATTAGAAAAACGAGACGAATACGTTGGTAAAAGTTTTATAAAAAACATAAAAAATTTGAAGTCTTTTGAAAAGAGAAAAATCTTTTGCTTCGCTTGCATTAGCGCGAGTCTCACAGATACTCGACCCCTCGCCGTCTCGGTCGTCAAGCGTGTTCACCGCACGACTGGTTCCGAGGGGAATCTTCCAGTGGGGTATAAAATTTTGACAGTTACGGTAGAGACCTGTGCGACAGTTGCGGAGAGAATACTGTAATCGAAATGAAAAGACTCGTCGAATGATTTACATCAAAATCGTAGGTTCTCAATCCGCTGGATGGAAATTGTTCTGAGACACTCCTGGATGCGATTTGCCTCAGTAATTTGAGGAGTGCGAGGAAAGTGGAATCGGGTATTTTAACGGACGAACCGGACATGAAAATATTCGTCTCGATAGGCACACAGAGTATGAGTCCCGAAACCATTTTCGAACCTAACAGGTACCAAAGTTTTCTAGGTAAGGCGAAAACTTGACCGCTTGCGTCAACCATCCCGTTTCTCTCTGGGATCTTAATTTGCATATTATATATATATATGTATATTCTTCTTAATTTGCATAAACAGTTCCCCGGGAAAACTTGTTTGTGGCCGAAACGATCAACAACATAAACTTCCAATCTGCGCCGTCGCCACTATTATCACAGTTGGATGATCTTCCTGACGATCAATTCTGCAACCCTGACAATTTACCAAAACATTGCAACTCGACCTACTGTTCGTGCACACATGTGGTCGAGATTCCGCTGCACTCTGTCGTCGAGATTGGAATCGTCGATACATGTAATTGAAACAGGAATCATTCTGTTACACAACCACGCAAGTTCAAAATTATCGGTGAACATTTTTTTTCGCTAATTGTTAAATAAAATAAAAATATCTTTTTAGGGGTATTTAGTAAGACCTTTTTCTTTAAGTCAAGTTGAGGTGTTGCCAAAATTTTTTATTTTACCAATCATTTTAAACTTGCATGATTGTGTACCCCCTTATGAGGATACAGTCCACCACAAATTGTTAGAAGTTCTGGAACTACATAGTGGTAGCTACATAATGTCTAGAAAACCGGAATACCCCAAAGTTAAACTTTGTAGTCGAAATCATAATTTCGGGTCTTACGTTATTATATCGTTGCAGTTTTGGTGGCAGGGTTACAGCATCCGTTTCATCTACACGGATATTCGTATCAGGTTGTAACTATGGCTCAGCCTTTGGGCCCATTTGAAGACTCGAATGGTATAACAGTTGATTATGTAAAGCAATTAGACAAAAACAACCAGATAAAACGAAACTTCGATTCACCCCCTGGCAAGGATACTATCAGCGTACCGAATAATGGATTTGTCCTAATCAGATTCCGTGCAAGCAATCCAGGTACGCATTAATGAAAAAATTACTAAATCGTAGCTCTTTGTGCAAAATGAAAATTGTTTGCATCGATTGCAATTATCAGGCGCCGAGTAAAAATTTGTCTGCTTCTTCAATAATTTCGATAATCTGAAACTAATACATCGACGTTTTCTAATTCTTTTAATTTACTACTGTTTTAAATTGCGCCTACTAATTTCAATCACAAATGCACATAAAATCCGCAATCTAGTAATTACACGAGCTGGCACAATCCAAGACGGGATGAATTTGCGCAAAGAGATAGATGTTCGAAGGAAAAATAAGAATTAGATTTATTTTCATCGCCGCTTTCTTTAGAAAGGAGACAGTAGCATAAACAAGTATTTTACTTTACGTCGATCTATTCTATCGTTTTCTTTAACGCTCATACAGGCGTCGGTGGGTCTTTTTACACCCCGAAATCACAGTTTTGCTGTTTACATCATATGTCATATACCCCTTGAAGATTTTCCATTCTTTAATCCTCGTTTAACAATTTTAATAAGTTGGTGATAATACATTTAAATTCCTTTTACCAGTCTTATGCTTTATGTGCTACCTTCGCATTCCTATTATAAATGCGTTACATCCGCAGTCTACTGATAACATTAAAATCTTTGTATCGTGTCTACCACGAATCCGGTATATTATATACATTTCCTCCTCTCTTAGAACCGACTTGAGATCTTGCTGCATTTGAAGTTTTCCTTGTTGTGCCACGGAAGAGAAACTAAATATTTTCAAAAATATGGCAAAGTGGCAACTGTATACAGTTTAGATACGCAAAGTGTATATATTGTATAAACTGTGGCGAGGATTCATAAACAAAACTATATTTTATAAATGTTTCTAATATAAACTTTTTAAAAATGGAGTACTCTAGTATACGTATATTATAAAATGAATTCTCCGACCCTAAAAAGACTCACTGATGACATAATATTTTTACAACTTTCCTCATGTTGTATCATCATTCGCTTACTCCTTGTTCGTGAATTATACATTCTGGCTGTGGAAATTAATTAATTTTTTCTCTTTGTCAAGGTTTCTGGCTATTTCACTGTCATATAATTTATCATCAGCTGAATGGTATGGAAATGATTTTTAAAGTGGGAGAGGCATCAGATTTGCCGCCGAAGCCGAAGAACTTCCCGAGATGTGGCAATTATATGTCAAAAATTCGTAATGAACAATGTTCTAACAAAAGGAAACGAAAGTGAGAACATATTGGGGAAATAAACTGTATGGGTGCTGATCTTTAAATATTTAGATTTGTCGTTGGCATTGTTTCTCTCTTGAAATAAAAGTCTGACGTCGTGTGTCAAGAAAACATTAGCAACTGACAATTTTGGCTGTTCTATCCCATATGTCTAGAGGATTAATAGAATTTTACGTAAAGAACTTTTTACGTAATGTTCGGAATGTTATTTAATGTTGTTAAATTAGGTATTTAGGATTTGTCCAACAATAAGTTTCCCTCTGCGCCGCTATCCCTTATACCTGGGTTCTCCTACCCTTCGATCATCAATAAAACAAACGGTCTTGTCAAAGGTAGAAGCTGAACACGTTTTCTAGAATTAGGTAGTTCAACTGAAGCTCTTGAGCGAGAAGCTTCTTCTGTACTCTCACCCGAATAAACTCTTTATATCAAGTTGTCATAATCCTGTACTACGAATCCTTGGCATTACTTTATTTTCATAACCTCGTAGAAATTCAACAAATGTCTTTATCGTTGATAGCGACCGATGTGCCGAAGCGTGAAAATCATGACCGATTAACAATTCTGTAATGTTTACTTCAATCGGATAAAAGATATAGATGAATTTAGTATCTTTAGTGCGAATGCGATCGGCCCTCTAAATCCATGTGTTTTCTCGTGCATTATGAGATTAGAATTATTATTTTTATTTATGAGCTAATAAAAACTTTTCGATTTATAATTTAAAACTCTTATATATAAAGAAAACAGCATTCAGCATTACATCGGGTACTTTAGTAAACAATGTAAATATGTATAATTAAATACGAACATAAGAAAGAATTTCAATTTCATTTTAAACAAAATTTTTCATTGTAACATACATATAATCATGACGTAATAATATTTTTTGGAATAAGGTTTAGTTGTACAATAACGATTTTCACGTGATTTCGTACAGACCAAATGAATTCGTATTTAACGTACCAGAAGATGACTGACAACATGACCAAAGATATTTATACATCGATTGTATACAGTTCTTATGATATAGTTGTACTAATATAGTAATGTACAAACATTACTATTCATGCCCTGCCATATTTACAGTAATTAACGAACTAGTAACGCGATTACATTATTTAATGATTCTTCCTTAAGTAATATATACACGATTTTTATATATGTTTCACACGAAAACGATGTTTGAATAAGATGTAAAACCTATAATCCTATAATCCTAATCCTCCTTGAATCAATTTAGATATAATATTAAATAATTAATAAATTCTTAATAACTGTGTCCTTATATATCGAATGCGTTTAAAATATTAATTACGCAGTACACATTAAATATAATCTATAAGTCTGTAAGTTAATTAAAATGGCGATAGATTCATAATTAAATGACTAGATAAATAAATAAATAAAATGTCGGCTTTCGACATTGAAGCGTATATGTCTTATTCATTAACTGATTTCAGAAATTCAAAAAGTATTGATATGCCAGTTTCATTTGAAATCACCTTCGGAATCCACTGAACATATAACTTTGATATTTCTTCGAACGGACCACTGTGTATGTACACTCAAGCAAACAATTTCTTTTATAATATGATTGCCTTTCATCAACTTGTAGTGCCTTCAGAACAGTCGCAGTGGCACCACAGAGCGTGCTAGCGGTGGTGCTAAATATCTCTGTAAGTGTATCAAAGTCTACCAAATATTTCCCTTATTATATTATTTGTATGAAATATTTTATTTTAAAAGTTTCAATTTTTCAAGTAAAAAGCTTGTTCGACAAAAAGCTTGTTTCCAACAAATACTTTTACTAGAGATATACACAGGACGGTTCACAAATGCTTGTCAATACTCGAAGGTGTAAATTTATATTAAATTTATATAATGTCCGATATTCCTTTTTTCTCGAGTTATGGAAGATTTACTCCCTAAAGTAAAGAAAATTTACTCCCTAAAGTAAAGTATTGGCATGCATTTATGGAACCGATTCTATAAAGAAAAATCGAGCAAAGATTAAAATTTGATATTATTAATTTTAAAAACTAATTGACTTTTTCGTGTACTCCGAGTTCAAGTAATTTACATTACAAGGTGTTTCTTTTCTCTCGAAAAATCGAAGTGCTCGTAAAAGATTGGTCTTATTGCAAATTATTTTTCTACTGGTCGAGTGGTGGTGAAAATTTTAGAGGTAAATGAATTTTCTCAATACTGATAATAATAATTGTTAAGACGAATTCAGAGACCTACGTACGAGATCATTTGTTGTTTTAAAATGTTACAAATTATGTTATAAAGTAGTAGATTACTACAGATGAGTCAAATGGGTAAGCCCGAAAGCTGTAAACAAGGGTCGAACTCCCTGTCTCCTCTATTTTTCAAAACAATCGGTTCTACAGATTTGTGAATTGAATTCGATTCCATTTCAATTCAAAATTGGTAAATGGAAATAAATTTAATGAGGTAAGACCTCATACGGTCTTCATTTAAAATAACGTTAATGGTATAAATAAACAATTTAATGGTACCGGCGCTACAGGTTCGATCAATTGTTACTCGCAAAGCAGTTGTGCAATTTTAAATTGTTCTCAACTTTTCGATCCCAACGTGGATCATTTATGGTATACATGGTATACATGGTTACATTTGACCACCGGCCTACATTAAATAAATAGAAAACACGCTTCATTCGAGTCAAAAATATATCTCAATGAAAATTCTATTCGTTCTATTAATAAAGATTAATTTATCTTTAAAATTTCGTCCACTACTCGACTTGTAAGAACTTTGTTCCACCAAACAACTTTTATTTAAATTTTTTTTATGAAACCAATCCCTATTTCGATATTTCGAGAAATCTTACTTTCGAAGAAATTTTTACGAGAAATTTTGCTTTCACCCCGTATACATATCGCTAATATATAAATTAATGATTTCATAATATAAAGACATGAATAATATGATATTTTGTAGAACGACCAGTTTGATTCTAATGACTGCAGAATATTTTGCATTCTTTGATCGAATTTTGAAAATATAAAAATTTGTATCTCCTAAATCAATATCATTTGTTTAAAATATTAATTAATTGAATGGGTTTTGTACAGATTATGCGTCGCAATTTGTTCATATTTTTCATCGTGAACATCGTATATAATCCCATCGACTCTGCAGGTAATTCAATTAATTCTGCTCAATCGTTACATTAAGCCAGATGACTTTCTCATTCCTTTATATTTTGGAATTTGAAGGTATACATTGCAAGTCACCATGGCACATGTGCGACAACGATAAATGTATATCACCCTTATTTATTTGCGATGGAGAACCTGAATGTAATGACTTAACTGATGAAAAAGATTGCCACGGCTCTACAGTAAGTAAGAAAGCAATATTATATTAATTTTATTTTAAGAAACATGCCCAAGAGATAACGTTCTTACATCACTTTCTTGTGTTGGTAAAAAGAAGAATCGTTACAATAGCATCGATCATTTTAATCAATCCAGAATCTTAATTAAACATACGATTTTTATCAGGGCCGGATTAAGCCAGCGCGGAGCCCATAGCAAATGTAACCAGGAGGCTGTAGGTTTTGCATGACAATATCATAAAAACAAGAAAAAATGAATGACCTTCTTATTTTAGCAAAAACTTCTGTAAACGGTAGCCAGGGCTATTACACAATTTTACAAGATAAACATTTTCTGCTGCAAGCGCGGGGCCCCCAGAAGCGCGGGGCCCGTATATTTGCTACTCTTGCTACTGGGCTTAATCCGGCCCTGATTTTTATAGATATTTATATATATACGCTGAATATAGATGTATAAACTGTTTATATCCGTTGTGTATACATTAATGTCTTATATTTTTACATTAGCCTATCACCTACGGAATCCAGTGTGCTACTGATGAATTTCAATGTGAAGATCGATCTTGCATACCGAGTGGAAAATTTTGTGATGCTAAACCCGATTGTCCCGACAAAAGCGACGAATATAAAAACTGCGTAAAAAATGTAAGACTATTTGCTTAAATCATAATTCCGCACTTTTCAGTAATATGTATTTTTATTATACATTACATTTTAGGACAGAACTTAAAGAATCACTCAATTGTACAGTGTTTTATCGATATAAGTCCCCAGCACGGGTCTGCCGAGGGACATTTATGCGCCAGGGATAGTATTCTTTGACTTTTGCCGAACGTAGATAAGGACAGCCGAGCTCGAGAAGCTCGGTCGCCGAGAAGTGTAAACATAACTAATCCGAATTTCTAACTTCTTTATTTTTCATTATTTTTTTATGGGACTTCGAAAAATGTATTCGTGGCATTTTTCTAATGCAAAATCATACCAAATATGATATAATTCCGATGATATTTACTTGTAAATGATATTTACTTTAATCGCCTATTACAAGTAAATATCATCGGAATTATATCGTATTTGGTATGATTTTGCATTAGAAAAATGCCACGAATACGTTTTTCGGAGTCCCATAAAAAAATAATGAAAAATAAAGAAGTTAGAAATTCGGATTAGTGTGATCTCACCGATATACTCGAGCTAATATCATACTTCTCGGCGACCGAGGCCTCTCGAGTTTCACGGCCCCTCAAGGGGATATACCCCGCAGTAGTGGGGATAGATACGAGACATTTACAGGCCAGACTTTTGGGACATTTATGGATAAAATACTGTATTACAGTAATCGCTCGTTCGTTGTCCAGAAGCCGTGTTTTTCAGTGACAACGATCCTACCGGGACGCTATTTTTGATTTATGACTGCGTCTAGAGTATCGCGCCGACCGTGCTGAGACTTCAATAGAGAGCCGAACATAGAGAAGGATAGAATGAAACAAGGATCGGGTAGCCGAAGCGTATCGCCGTCGCCGGACAGATCCGAGTCTGAGAATCCGCGTGTTTCATTTTTACAGACACTATGTACAATTGAAATTATATCGTGTTTGGTGTCATTTTAATCAGAAAAATGCCAGAAATACGTTCATGAAGGTCCCATAAAAAAATAATGTAAATTAAGAAGTTTGAACATTCGATTCATTCGAGTCAATGTAGTGGTGCTCACACCGATATACCCGAGCCGACATCAATCGTCGCCGCCCTGCGGAGCGACGCGGCGTTGACAGGCAGTGGAATGGGTAGGCACTGGACAACGATCCTGTCCACCATGCCAGACAACGAACGAGCGATTACTGTAGCTTCAATATACAGGGTGAGTCTCTCGTAACGTGACAATCTCAAATAACTCGTAAGTTATTTGTTGTACAAAAAAAATGTTCAAACAAATGTTGCATGGCTCCTATAGAGTATAGAGCGGAGCACGAGAGAAAACTAGCGGGAAGGGAACGGGACAAGAGGAACGCAAAGGGAATCTGAATGGTTTTGAAGGGTTTTTTCCCCGTTCCCTTCCCGCTGCAATTCTTTCGTGCTCTGCACAGTAGGAGGACTACAGTGCTGCAATCTGATTTTTATTACTTCGATTATTTTATCAAGATATGATGCATCATTTGTTTGAACATTTTTTTGTACGCATTACGAGACTCACCGTGTATATATATATATATATATATATATATATATATACTTAATACTTCAATCTTTAGTTTCTAAAGTTGCAAATAAATAATTGTAGAACATTGACTATTACTGAATATTTTTATAAATTTTTTCGAATATCGTGCCATATCGTGTTGTAATTTGAAATAAGAACAAGTATAAAATTAATTTTCCACGCCAACATGGTGGTTGGTATAATGAACGTATCATAACTTTAGGAATTCAAATTCTGAAATATAATAAACTATGACCATCCAGTAAGTGGTTTCCAATGCTCATAATTCTTTCCATTTATACATAAATACCTTGTTGATCGTAACAGCTGACATGCGATACTTTTCGATGCACCGATGGATACTGCATAAGAAACGAATGGGTCTGCGATGGTTTCTCAGACTGCCCTGACAGTAGCGATGAAAAAAATTGTGGTAACTATTCTATATCACTACTTATTAAATTTTAATCATTTTAACTAAATTATCAGAAATATTAAATTGATTTAATGATCTGTTTTTCACTTTATTCTTCATAGAAATCAGATCAGTACCAATCGATGAATGTAAGCATGAATTCGATCGATACTTGTGTAAAAATCAAAGATGTATCTCTTTAAATGTAACTTGTAACGAAAAAGATGATTGTGGCGACGGTTCCGATGAAAATATCGTAGAGTGTAAAAAAGGTAAGCACATATAAAATAAATAAGGTAAATAGTAGAAAATAAAATTGTTGTATATCGTCAATAATAATGTAGCAGTAATTCAGTTTCTAGTAAATACTATATCAATTTCTAGCTGATACATCGTGCAAACAAACAGCAAAATGTGATCATTTATGCAGAAAGACACCTCAAGGTGCTCAGTGTTCATGTAGATTGGGCTACAAATTATTGAACAATCAGACATGTGCAGGTAAAAATCAAGACGCTTATATCTTAAATTTTTATATCTACATTTTATATTTGATAAAATTATATAGATAAGCATATATAATTATAAGTGTGTGTATGTATTATTTGTAGATATAAATGAATGTGAACATTTTGGCATATGTGATCAACAATGCTTTAATACTCATGGATCCTATGATTGTTCTTGCCAAGATAGCTATACTTTGAATAGCGATATGAGAACCTGTAAAGCTCCAGGTACAGATATTACCTTATACATATATTTAAACTATTCAAGTTAGAAAAGTTTGTTTTCAATCTAATTCGGAATAATTCTTCTACTTATCTCAATAATGACTGTTACATAGTATGTATATATACTCTTACATAAAGTCTTCAAACAAATACAAATTAATATATATAAGAAATATCTTGCAATTATTCATTACTAGACTGCGGATCTTTATGCAAAATAAAAATTGTCTGCATCAATTGCAAGGAATAGAAACTAATTTCAATGTTATTTTTTCCCTTAATGATTTTAGTAGAGGACAAATCATATATTGACATCTTCAGCTTGAAAAATTTTCCAACAATTTTGAATTTCATCTTCTCAATTCTGCTATAAATTCATAAAAAGATCCACAGTCTATTCATTACTTATACAGAGTGTCCCACTAACTCTGTTACAAAGTGATATCTCAGCTACCTCAATTATCAATTCTACCAAATTATTTGGTTCGAGGGAATTTTCTCCTCGTGGTTATTTTTTTCAAAATCATCGATGTCTTTTTTGTCAATCATCTGCAATATGAGTAATAGCATAAAAACATACATCGATGACCTTAAAATCTGAAAAAAAATTACTTTGAGGAAAAAATTATTCGTACCATGATATGTGTCCCCTCGAACCAAATAATTTGTCCTTTTAACATTTTGCATAGCATAAAAAAATAGCGGGATATCGCCTTGTAACAGAGTTAGTGAGGCACCTTGTATTAAAATTAGTGACTAAAACAATTGTTTCTTGTATGCAGGTGGTGAAGCTACGCTGGTGTTTTCATTAAAATTTGAAATCCATGCTTTGTACCTTAATAGCCGTATATATTTTCCGATAGTGAAAGATTTACAACATGCTGTAGCAGTTTCTTTAGATGCCAATTATGTATATTGGTCTGATATTGAAAATGGAAATGAAGCAATCGTTAGAAGCTTAGATGATGGATCTGAAAAGGAGGTCATTGCAATATCTGGTAATTAATATAACTTTATCATGAAATAATTGTTATCTAGTCACAAACGAAATATTTATACAATGAACATGATTGGGCAAATATTATTGTTTAATACTTTTAAGGTCTAAACAGTCCTGATGATATTGCAGTCGATTGGGTTACGGACAACATATATTTCACTGACAGTGGGTTTATGCATATTGGAGCTTGTAATAGTAATGGTTCTTATTGTACCATTGTAATTAAAGAAAGGACTGGTAAACCACGAGGCTTAGCTCTATTACCAAGGAATGGGTGAGTGCATCAAGTACAATACTTTATCCTCTTACAATTACAAATTAACATGGATTATATTATTTGTCACTAGTGTTATGTATTGGGCAGAATGGAGCTCAGATTCAAATATATTGAAGGCAAGCATGGATGGAAAAAATACTAGTATAGTAGTCGCCAAAAATTTAGAGTGGCCAAGCAGTTTGTCTATTGACTATGTAAATAACAGATTGTACTGGATAGACAGTAAATTGAAATTAATTGAAACAGTTCGCCTGGATGGTTCTGACCGCAGGGTATGGATTCTGCTATAATAATGGATAAAATAATCTTGATAATTAAGTACTATGAATAACTCGCATCTTTTCAGACTGTATTGAAAGATATAGCAAAAATGCCTTTCTCATTAGCAGTCTTTGAAAATAATCTCTACTGGAGTGATAGGGCATCTAAGGCTATACAATCGTGTAATAAATTCACTGGCAAAGATTGGAAAATTTTATTAACGCCGAAGAGCTCTGTTTATGGAATGCATATATATCACCCTGTTTTAAAACCCAAGGTGAATTCTATATTCTTCCTGTATTAGTACAACAACTTTGTTATAAAAGTTACTTGTTATTTTATGTCTTACATTTATGTAATAGATTCCAAATCCGTGCAATTTGAATCCTTGTTCACAATTGTGCCTACTAAATTCAAAGAATGGATATACATGTGCTTGTACATTAGACAAGGAACTCAATTCAGATCAGCATACATGTCGTGGTAGGTATACATATATATATATATATATACATATATATATATATATATATATACTTGTATCTCTGAATTGATTATAACAGTTTTACAAATTTATAAAATAACGAAAATTTTAGCGGTTAAAAAGCAGATGCATCTCATTGTCGCAGCAGGAAATAGGTTCATAGATTATTACCATGAATTATTAGGAAGACCAAAAATGACATCAAGTGACACATTGAAACATGTTACTGCAGTTACGTATAATCCCCTTACTGGTAAGAATGATTAATGAACAGTTATTGCATATAATTATATGTCAATACGTTAACATCGTTAAATAAAAAAATTTGTATAGATCGTCTGTTCGTGAACGATCAATTAACGGATGATGTTTATGATTTCAACCTGAATACTGGAGAATTAAAAGCCGTAGTACGTACCAAGGATAAAGTATTAGGAGGAATAGATTTTGACTACATTGGAAATAATTTATATTTATCGGATATAAGTCACAAAATTATCGAAGTTCACAGTTTAGATACCCATGAAAAAACAGTCTTCTATTTTCAAGAAGAACCTCATGCTATTGCTCTCGTACCAGAAAAAGGGTAATCAATTGATTAAAGTATTCAAAAAAATTTCATGTTTTGTCATTATGATATTCAAATTATAGGATAATGTTCGTTGTTTTCCATTCGAGTGGAAAATATCGCATAGATTTGATGAAAATGCACGGGATTGGCCCTAGAACTCCAATTGAAGGAATCAAAACACCTTTACGTGGACCGACAATAGCATTGTGTTATGATAGAGATTTGGAAAGGCTATTTTGGAGTGATCAGGGTACAGGTCGTATCGGTAGTACAATAATTAAGGGTTAGTAATTATTTTCTGTTTAAAGCGTAATATGATGCAATTGTTGTTAGTGTAGGACCCTCTGTTTTAAGGGTTCAAGACACACATCTTTCGTACTGGATTATCAGAGCCTGTGAGCCTTGCTATTTTCGATGATTATGTATTCTGGACGCAGTATAAGTCAGATCAGTTACATTGGACTAGTAATAAAGGCAACACACAACAGTATCAAAAGAGCATCAGCTTGGGTAAATAGAACAAAATTAAGGAAGTTGGATGTAGGAAGAACGTAGTCATTTTCAGTTTTGTATGTAAATATTATTATTCTTTTTCGATAGAGGTGGCTAGAAATTTGGAAAGATTGCACTTAATAAGTTTGCACAGGACATACGTAAACAAGCACGAATGTCGTGTAAACAATGGTAATTGTTCTCACGTGTGCCTGGTTAATAATCTTCATTCACATGTAAGTTTAATGTTCTTCAAATAATACAATGTTCTATATTGTATTATTTAACAATACATATTCTTCTTTGTGTCTGTACAAATTTGCAGATTTGTGCGTGTCCGCCTGATATGATGCTGGTTGAAAGTAATTACACTTGCATTCCTCAAACAGCATGCAAACCAGGAGAAATGAAATGTGGAGAACATGACATGTGCATAAAACTGCATCAAAGGTATGAAACCTTCCCAATCGAAAATATAACTTTGATTTCATCTGTTAAACAATGACGAATTTCTCCACATATTTCTATTTAAATAAATGGCAAATTCGCTAGAATAGATATTATTCACAAACAATTAAAAAAGTAGTAATGATGCGACTTCGCAAATTTGTCATTGCAGATAATTTTTTGCTGTAGGCTTCAGCCTTCTTAGCCCATTTGCGAATTTGTCATTGTGTATACATCGAATTCTATAAACCTAAGCAATTTTATAAAAATCCAAGAAGACGTGTGTGTAGTCTGTTCACTTGGTGTAGAGTATTCACTCTGTTATAATCAAGTACCTTTTATAACAATCTTAGATGCGATGGCCGACAAGATTGTCCAAATGGCGAGGATGAATCAAGTGTATGCGATGAATTCCGATTATCAAAGTGTGAGAAAGGCGCACAGTTTCAATGCAAAAGCGGGGAATGTATAAACATAACATCGCGTTGTAATTTTCACTACGACTGTCCAGATGGAGATCAATCAGATGAAGAAGGCTGCGATGAAAAGGAATGCAACACGGGTAAATCTTTATTCAGTATTTTATGTAATATAAACCAAGACCAATAACTAAGTAACAGTCATTGATATCAGTAAATGTTCATGTAGAACTAGTTGGAAAGTACGTAATAATGAAAAACTGAATTTTTAATAGCGGTAGAATACAATTTATTTTTCACGGCAGAAATTGTATTGAATATCATACATAATTAGATGAAATCTCTTTGGAAAGTCAACGATCATTTATCGCAGCATTTTAATCGTTTTTAGATGAGTTTCAATGTCGTGAAGGATCTTGTGTATCAAAGTATGCAGTATGCGACGGAAACTACGACTGCTCTGACTTTTCTGACGAAATAGATTGCAGCAAGCACATATGCGATATAAATAGTTTCACCTGCGAAAGTAGCACGTGTATTCCTAAGACATGGAAATGCGATGGAGAAGTGAGTCTACGATTTTTTCTAACATTACTTTTCCAACTACGATAGTCGACAGTTAAATGATTTTCAAATGAATAGATTGACTGTCCAGATGGTTCCGACGAGGGCGAAACGTGCCAAAAAACCCCATGTCCATCTGAAATGTTTGCGTGTGACAATGGTCGGTGCATCGATATGTCTTTGAAGTGCAATACAGTCAATGATTGCGAAGACGACAGTGATGAATATTATTGTACAGGAAAAAACAGTAATAACATCGTTAATTGTACTGCGAATGAGTACAAATGTTACAATTCAGACATATGCCTTCCCAAGGAAGCAAAGTGAGTGATTTGCAATAATAGCATATGATATTGTAGAAGGTGTACATAATATTTGTTTTTATGTGTTATTATTTTGTTTCTAATTAACTACGATTTATAGATGTAACGGAGTATCAGAATGTCCACATCACGATGATGAACATCATTGTGTTCGATGCCAAAAACGAGAATTTGCTTGCCATAATCAGAATTGTATCGATGAATCTTGGGTATGTGATCAAATCGACGATTGTGGAGATGGATCCGATGAAATAAATTGCGACGGAAGCAATACGAGAAAAACCATTGTCGATTCCAATTGCAAAGAATACCAATGTTCTGATGGGATTTGCTTACCCTTTGAGTTGGTCTGCAATGGAAAACCAGATTGTTTGGATCGAACTGACGAATTTGGACAATGCGGTAAATTACTATACAATGGAAAAATATACACAAATATTCATTTCCTCATAGACCAATTTCATATGAAAATTATTGCATTCAATTCAAATATTAATCTGATGGAAAGAAACGGTAATATAATCATATAATCAATGAATCATTTTTCCCATTACTTTTTGAAGAATAAAACCTTTCATACAGTTCTGGTTCTAAAATGTAACAATAACATCAATTTCATCTGTTTCATGCATTAAAATTAATTTGTTTTAGAAGTTAATATATGAAATATTTTTATAGCATCCTCATGTATGATGAACAATCCTTGTTCAAGCATATGTCATAAAACACCTCGAGGTCCGGTGTGCGATTGTCCAACCGGTTATCAATTGGATAACGATTTGAAAACGTGTAAAGATGTCAATGAGTGCGAGCATAATGTCTGCTCACAAATTTGTCATAACAATGATGGATCTTTCACTTGTTCTTGTTACGAAGGATACCTTCTTCGGAACGATAAAACAACTTGTAAAGCAACTGGTAAAAATTGCGTCTGAATTAGTTTGGTCGGTGTTGTATTATTAACACGTTGACTGCCGTGACCGGAGTTTTTGACTTTTTAAAAAAGATTGTCATAATACTATTGGCAGTGAATATCAATTTATTCGTTCTGAAGTGAACTAAATTGTAGTGTAAAGTGCAAATTTCATTGTCATTCATTATCATTTCATTATAGAATGAAATAAAAAAAACTTGTATAAAACACTCGAAGTTCACGCGCCGGAGAACATGTTAATTAATACTACAATTAATAACTTATTAAAAGAATGCATAACAATCTCAGTTTTCATTGCAAAAAAGGATCTGCATAAAGTCAAAGAAAGTTCTGTTTTAATTCTGGTAACCAACAAACGTATAATTTCATAACAAAATAATATTACAGTTATTATTTAAGTAAAATTGGGCTTTCACAATTCTGCCTGTAACGCCACCTTAACGTTAAGTAGTCAAGATTAATATTTAACATTGTGTCCAAGAAGAAGAAGAATATGCAATCGATGATTTGTTAAACCGTCTATTAAACTGTGAATTATAACAACAGGGTCACAAATGGAAATAATTTCTGTTACTGGAAACACTATTAGGAAATTGTCAGCAAGCTTACGTTCGATTGAAATAGTCGATGAAGAATTATTTGAAATATCTGGCATCGACGTGAACGCAAACGAGAAGACCATTTACTGCAGTAGTGGTGAGAATTTTTCTACGTCCCTATGAATTCCAAGAGATTTTTGAATTCGAGGTCATTTAAAATAAAATGCTATGAAATCAAAAATATATTGTGCCGTTTGTGACAGGAAAGCTACTCGTGGAAATTTTGAACACTACAATTTATAACTGATTCGAAATGCTACAAATATTTTTTACTTTTTGTTAGACATATTAGGTATGATTAGTGGAATACATATAAACAGCAGAAACCGAAAATATGTTACTGGAATTGGCAGACCAAGCGCTCTCGCTGTTGATTGGAGTACTGATAATATTTATTTCACTAATACCGAATATATGGGCAGCATTGAGGTATCATACATGCTTATTGTTTATCTTCCACAGAATTTGGAACTTGTTAACAAATATAGAAAATCTTTTTTAATTAAATTTCTAGGTATGCAATTTAGAAGCACAAAAATGTGCTAAACTGGTTACTGTTGAACCACGAAATAAAGCTATGTCTATTGCTGTTCATCCACAACAAGGGTATATATAATTTGGTTGTAATAACATAACTGAAAGTTTGATTGCAAACACAAACATGTTCTAATTCTAAGAATGTAGTTATGACTGTAAATTATACAACACATGATCACGATTAACAAGAATTTAATTATTATTTAACACTTTTCATTAATAAAAAATTCGCTTTTTAATAAAAGAAAAATATTGTATAGAACCGAACTTGTTTATGTTGCAACTCAAGAACTTCGTAATTCTAAATCCATACATGTAAAGTATTAGAAACTGCTTTCTTTAAAATGATAATCGATATTGACTGAATTATTTTGTAAATTAAATTTAACTCTAATTAAACTTAATCACATTTAATTGAAGCATTTTTTGTGAAAGTAAATATGTAATTTATTTACAGGTGGTTATTTTGGAGTCAAACTAATTGGGTATTCTATGACAAACCAACTAGTAAAATATACCGATCTGATCTAGCAGGTTCTAACGTGAAAGTGATTGTTTATCACAACATTGGTGCTGTCTCTGCAATGGTAATTGATCACACAAGGTCTAGATTGTACTGGGCCGATACTTTCTTAAAAACCATCGAATCTTCAAACTTTGACGGCTCCGATCGTGCGGTATATTTAAAAACTGATGTAAGTATATAAAGCGGTATGTATTAACTATTGGGTTGGAAAGAACGTTCGTAGCGTTTTCAAATTAAGAATCGAAGATAAAATTAAGGTATTTATTCATATGTTTATTCAATAACACGAGAAGTTACCTCGAAAATGGCAAAAAGTAATAGAACAGAATGGAAAATATGTTATTGAATAAATCTATGAATAAATATCTGAATTTCAGCTTTCAATTTTAATTTACAAACTTTCGTTCCAACCCTATACTTAATGTTACTATTCATTATTTCCATTAGTAATCATTTTTATTATGGGTTGCGTTGATAAAGTAATTATATGTTACTATTCATTATTTCCATTAGTAATCATTTTTATTATGGATTGCGTTGATAAAGTAATTATAGAATAGCGTCAAAGTGGTTTCCTATAGTTAATGACTTTTAGCAGCTAGTAAATTTTGATTCAACTATAGTTTTACAATAAGTAAATGCTTAACAAAATCTTTGTTTCAATTACTCTATTATCATAATTCTTTAGGTTCACCAAATTCTAAGCATGAACATATATGAAGATAATTTATACTGGCTAATGGGTACAACTGCTACATTAAAAAAATGCAAACTATATCATGATAAATCATGCACAACAATCTCTCTTGATCACTTAAATATTGATAAATATTTTACAATTTTACATACATCCAGACAACCCACTGGTAAGTATACCACTGTTTAAAATAATTATTTATCTTACTTCAACCACTTTTACGTCATGAACCTGTATGGATTAAATTGGATTTTAATAGTTGATATAAATATATATATATATATTAGTAATTAATCAGTTTCATATTTTCGTTATACAGTAAAAAATACCTGCAAGGATCACAAGTGTGATTACATGTGCGTTCTGGGTAAGAATACTTCCACATGTGTTTGCCCGAATGGTCTATTGAAAAATCTCAAAAACACTTGTGAACAAGATGCTAATATAAAACATAAATTTGAATCGAATGTTATTAATCGAAAAGGTGATCAAATTCACCACAACAGCAGAATTTTAATTGGCGTTCTTGTAGCTTGTATTATCATCATCATACTTATGTTTGGATACTATTATTATCAAAAAGTTAAACCCAATACTTTAAAAAAATCTAGTGTCAGGTAAATTAGTGAAATTTTTTTTTCATTTATTTGTGTAAAGTCGAATCAACTTGCTAACCATCAATAACAATTATGCATGTATAGTAGATTACTAACGTTAATTTTATATCGTATATTAATTTCATAATGCAATTATTTGTACTAGATGTAGAACTTTGTCTAATTTTCAATTTTGTTAGTAGCATTAACTAGCGTTTGGTATTAAATGGGTGAAATGTTTTTAAAATTTTTAAATTCAATATTTACTTTTATTTTCCGTTGAAACATGTTGCGCCCGTTTTTTTTTTGTAGTATTTATTTTCAAAATTCTACATATGATGAACAAGGTAAGTTCGCAACATCGTTCAATAGTATATCTGCCTTACCACCAGGAGAACACGAGTATGTAAATCCTGTTATCAGCATGTCAAAGGTGACTGTTCTATATCATGACCTAATCATGTACAATTGTAATAGAAAATCTACTTTTTTCAATGTATGGTTTTTTTTATTCAGAGGCAAGACAACAAATTAATCGGAAAAGATAAAAATCAGCTGATTAACATTGGACATTCGGACCAATCAGATGCTGAATCTGAAACTTCAACATATCAACCAAATTTTCGTTTGGTAAATTAGAAAGGTAAATTAGAGTGTAAAGTTATATATGCACTGCAACGTGTATAAAGAAATAGATGTTAAATTGTGTACATATATATGCATGCATGTATATTTGTAAAAACAAATATGATATGTTCTCACATACAAATATATATTCAAAAATGAGGAAGGCTGTGGACTTCGTAAAGACAATGAATGAAAGTAAAACATAAAACACTACTTCAATTGAATTGTGATAAAAGTGCTGTAGCAATATATTTTGTAAATATTAAATACATACTTTTTTTTTATTAAAAATAGATTTGTTATATATTTATAATCTCTAGTGTGTGTTATATATATATTATATATATATATATATATATATATATATATACCCACACCTAATCCGAAAGAAGCACCCAGTATAATTATAAGATATATAATGACAAACAATATCTTTATGTGGAAATTGTGTTCTACAATGATTGATTTATTGCATTTAAAGTATTAGATAATCCACAATAACACATATATTCTCAGAACTATTCAAGTAAACAGCAGAATCCTTTCCCAAACCTTACTGTGTTCTTATTTATAAATATGGTCGGGTGCTTCTTTCTTTTAAATACAGCAGTGTATTTATATTTTTTTTCCTATTTCACGTGTACGTAAATAGACGTGTACACATGTACTAAACGAACCCGGATCTCAATCCGCATCAGTCGCCGTGCTCGAACGTGCCGAACGGATCTGTATCCACAGATCCGTATTCACGGATTCTTAACACGAAGAATTCGAGAAAAAGAAAACGAGTGGTGTTTATTAAATTGTTTAATAAAGTTAATGACCTACGAATACGTCCTATTTCATCATCCTTCTTTTTCAGGCAAGTCCGAAATGGTAAGTCCAAAGACAAAGACTATTGTAAAAATACATCTAAAGGTGAAGTGATATGAAAAGAACGTACAACAAGGCGGTCGCCAATAAAATTAATATTCTCCTACACCAAATGATGTGTCCGTAATTGAGGTATATAGTACTTGATTTATATATATATATATATATATAAATAATCTGTTAACTAATAAGATAAGGACCATCAATAGCACCAATTCCTGCTACAATACCACCTTCATCTTCGCTTGATGATTTACTTCTCAAAATATGACCTACTTGTTTATTGTACATAACGTTATCGTGATCTCTGTAAAAGTAAATATTTGTTATCGTGTGACAGCTTTTAATACATAAAAATCAGGCAAAAATATACAAATAATCACCCTATAACAACACCGTAAATGCCAAGTTCTGATACGACGTCCACTAAGGAAAGATCGTTATGTTCGAATGGCTCATTTTTTGCACATACAATATAATTCTTTTGTGTTGGAGGATAAAAACGATCCATGAGTATCCAACCAGTTCTTTCCGCTGAAGATTTCATAGACTCTAATTTTGATATTATGTCTTCATTATAAATATTATTTCCACCGCCTTCTCTTTGCGGTTTGAGCACATATTTCTTTGGGTTTGCCATAGCTTTTTCAATTATTTTATCTCCTTCATCGTTCTACTTTCCCCAAGCAATGTAGTGGAATATAAAAATCAAATGATCGTACAATATGAGATACATAAAAAATATTAAAATATTAGTATCCCTTATAATTAGAATTATAAGAGACATTATTTTCTTATTACAATACTTACAAATTCTAGAGAATAGAGACCAGCAAACACTTCTTGTACTTTTTTTATAGAATCACTATCTTTTAAAAATAGATTTAGTACATTAGGATATGCTAAAGATTGTTGTACCTGGAAAGTGGAGCTTTTTTTATTATTCAGTCAGAAATATTAATATCAATACTTGATATATGTACCTTTTTAGTACCGGCTAGATGATACTGAATAGATGGACATTTTATAGCCCGAGAACGTTCTATTAATAATCTAATTGACCACTCTTGTTCTGTAGGATAAGCTTCAACTTGGTAACCGGAACGAAAATAAACTACAGAAACTATTTGATTTCCACTAAAATAAATTAAAATTATTTTCCTACTTTATCCAATAATAATATAATCTTTAATTATTTCTTCTAACTCTTGCAATCGAAAATTTTTCAATAATTGTTTTACCATGAATTCATTTCCTACATCAAACTTGTTTTGTATTTCTTTTGATTGCAAGAAATATATAAAAAGACTTAAAAATTCATATCATTTCAAAGCTGTATCTTTTGTTAAAAAATCAAACGAGGAAAATATATGAAATACTTGAACATACACTAGTAATTCTTTGCCAGGACTAAGTGTTGCTTCATCCACTAAATTTTGTAAACTCCGTCGAATTACTTTAATTTCAGGATTGAGTTTACGAATTTCAAATTCGTGAAATCTCTGGTCGCATATATTATAAGTAACGTCTTCAACAACAAACAATATCACTGCCCTAAAATAAAAAATATTAATTATACTATTATTATTAGGTTGTCTCAAAAGTTTTTTTCACAACGTGTACATTTAGTATCGTAAAATGACACAATATGCATATACAATGAGATCATCTGTTCGTTAACGTTTTATTGTGTACTTTCTAAACTTCCTTTTACATAGCCATGAAATTTACTTCCTTTAAAAACTAGGTTGAAGTTGCATTGTGTGCATTTACACATTCCGTGCCATGTGTACCACCGAAGATACACGTTAGACTTCGGACCGTGTGTACCACAGCGGTGGCATAGAATGAGGCATCATAAAAAATTCAGTATACAACAAAGCAAATGGCCTGAATGAAAAATCGAGCAAAAACGGCTCGGCATGGAACGTGTTAATCGAAATGAACTATTGGGACAACTCGTATTTCTCATTATTTACTAACAAATACTTGCTGTTTATTATTGTATAGTTTCCATGAATGTGTTAGTCCTTTGCAAAGACCTGTAATAGGATTATTTTCTGGAATCTGGAAACAAACAATCCCTTAGTAGTTCCATGTTGGATATGATATAAACAGATAATAACAAACATATTTACATTTTCTATTTTATCAGCATGTCCTAATTCTGATAAGATGTACCTACGAAATGTATGAACCATGAAAAAAATATTGAAATATTTCTTAGCAACAATAAAACTTTGAACAAGTTTACTTATGATATTGTGAAGTAACTGTAGCTATGCCACCAAAACTGCTTGCGATAGTATTTAGTTCAACCTGTTTAATCTGATTCTCATGTAACATGTAATCTGATCGTAGTAGACCAACGCTTACAGTCTATGGAAGAATAAATATTTTCTTATATTCGAAGATTATATTGAATAACAGTATTATGTGAATCGTATTATTTCACCTGAGTATATCCTTCTTTATGTACAGTTTCATAAATGTTAAATAATCTTGCTGTGAAAGGATCTGCATCGATTGTACTAAAAGAATCAACATCGTTATTTATGTATCATATAATAAATACAAATTTTTCTTTAATTTTACATACCTTTTCAAGCTATCGACAATAAAAGTATGATCGTGCGCAACTTTATGTATAAGTTCATTTAATAATATTTGTATATTTTTTGCTTTCTCAAAATTCTTTCTAGGAAAAGCAGAAGGTAATAACATAAATGGCAACACCTGTACTTGACTTTTATTAAACGATTCTTTGGATCTCATACTAATACCTATAAAAAGAACATTAAAATTGTATCAATTATATGAAATTGTCATCGTACAATTTTACAAGTATAATTTAATGAACAAATTCAATCTTATTTAATTTTTTTGTAGATTAATACCATGCATAAGCGCCCAATCTTTAGCCTTATCTATGACAGTTTGAAATTCCTCATTTGAAAGTTGCAATTGAATGCAAGATTGTAAACATGAAACCTCCATACCTGTAAAAATTTAACACATCACATGCAATACCAGAGAAGAAATGCAATACTAACTGATATATTTAGTAACTACTTGAAATGATTTTCCGAGGATGTAAATAGTAACAAGTCATTACTTTATCATGTGATAAGTATCATATCTCGTATCTCTGTCATATGTCATAAACAAAGTTTGTATATGCAGATTGCAGAAACATATGAACGTATGTGTATGTGTACATATTATTCATATGTGTATACACAAAAAGGATATTTATACAATAATATATGTTAAAAGTTAAAAGTTAGCTATAGGTTCTGTTCCATGCTAAACCTGGGTATGCTTTATGGTTTTTTCTGTCTGTCTATTTATACTGACAAAAGTGGTGGCAGAAAATATCCCAGGCGTTAGCATTGTCATTTCCTCTCTGGTATACATATATACAAATACTTTTCTCCTTTTTTCCTAAGCTCTAAACTCTAAGCAATTCTCATTACGCATGTGTCTGTATGTAGCATCATGTCAGAGTGTGTCAGAGTCAGAGAGTCTGGTATCTTATCTTGAATTGTATATAGCTACAAAATCTTAGACCAGTGCTTCGATTCGGGGCACTATTTTTCGCGCATGCGCGGCCAAAACAGTAACGCATCTATAATAGCAGAGCGGCCCAGCGGCCAGAGCCCTGTGGCAGTTATATTGGCGGGAATGTACCGGTATTATTGACGAGACGAGTGATAGTCATAGATAGTCATAGAAGAATAAGTTTGAATTATATTAAATTTCAATATTTCGTATGTATATTACTAATAAGTTTTTAAAATTCTGGGGGGTGCTGAAGGTACCCAATTTTATACGCTACTGAGGCTATCTGAGGCTAAAATCGCCGCGCATGCGCGAAAAATAGTGCCCCGAATCGAAGCACTGCTTAGACCATATATATTTATAGACCCGGTATATATGTATAGATATAGGATATGCATAGGACACAGTGTTTCAAGATAACGGAGTATCTGGTGCCCACAAGTCACGTCACAAGATAATTCAAAAAGGTGGACAACGATATAAAAACGAAGGTATACAATTATATTTATGCATTATTTCGTAAACATGTGGAAAAATGGTGCGATCTTGTTGCATAAAGAATTGTAAGGACCGACAAAACCGTGATATAGATATATCTTTTCACAAGTATTTTATACTTAATATCACATATATATATATATATAAAGAACAATATATTGTTGTGAGGAAATAAATACAGATTTCACATTATCAACATCTACATAACTTTATATCATTGTCATATATATATATCAATATACCTAACCCTAACCCAACCCACTCAACCAGACTCTCAATCTCCCCTACCGGCTGCTACCGGTATCTCAGTTTCCCGCGTAGTTTTCAAATGTTCTTATCAATGTGTAGTACACATTGTGTACTTATTATTATGTAATACAGCTAATTTTCGAAAATAAAAAAGTGCAATAATGGAGATAAGTATTATTTATTAACATTTTAGGTCTTTATCTTTATGTGTAGCACATTTACTTAATAGAGTCTATTTCATCTATATATCTATTTCATTTATTACCATACTATTAGAACATTTTAATAGTATCACATCTAAATTTTTACAAAACCACATGTATTGTATTGTATACATACAGAGTTTTTCGAAAATTTGTTTTACATAGTTCTTTTCACAAGTTTCATACTATATTTATTAGTATTGTAAGGGAAATTATGATAGTACTCTGAAAGAAAATAATTATATTTCTATATTTTTATTCCCCAAAGATGAGCAATTGCGGAAAAATGAGTGGCTGATATTCCCCGTAAAAATTGGACACCGACAAAATATTCTGCAGTTTGTAGTCTGCATTTTGCAGAAACTGATATCCAAAGGTATCAGGATATTCTATCTCCTAACGGTGTACTGGAGAATGTTTTGTCGAGATGTTCAAGACTTATGGAAGATGCAATACCTACCATTTTTTCCAATTCACCGTCAAAACGTGTGCTACCACAAAGAAAAGATCCTGTAGAGCGCAGAGGAAGAATAATTGAAAACCATGAAAATTTAGTTAGAAAGTTTATTGATTCTGATCTAATTAGTGGTTTCTTAAATTTAATAAACAATTATAAAGAAAAGCTTGTAATTTCGAACCATTGGAGTATTAAAATAACAAATTCAAAAATTTATTTTTGCATGCTTGTATGTAGTGATACTTCTGATTCCTTGGTACTTAAAACACAGATTGTGATTAGTAATGACATGAAATTACAAGAAGGTAATGAATTATTATTTCATGAATTGCGATTATGATAGTAATGATCTTCGTAATCTTTCTGTTGATGTCAGCGGTTTTTCAGAAATTTTTGACACTGCTTATTTATCCACTTGTATTGTTGATGATTCCATTAAGATTTATATATCCGGGTCCCATTCTGTTGCAAAAAAATTAAATTGTAATACATAAATACGTAAATAATGTATATTTTGATCATCTACAGAAGATGTAACAACTGTATTTACTCATATATGTGCAATAATGGAAACTGTAATAAATGTTCCTAATTTGGAATCAGATTTTCTAAAATCTGGAAATCATAAACACATTTTATGTAAATTAACATATATTAGTATACAATCAGATATACATCATTTAGCATTTTTAGACAGCATTTTGTTTAAATTATTATCAATTTTTTCTAATATTTTACTAAATGATTATGTTAAAACCATAAACAATAGTCAATTAGAAATGAATGTACATATCATTTCTAAAAATTTACAACAATTATAAAATTATCCTTTATAAGACGATATTATAATAAATATAATATATTACCTGCACAACTTTTCTCTTCGGTAACTAATTACCCAACCTTTTTGACGTATACACGTATTCATTTAACCTCTTTGACTTCGTCACAATAATTTCGTCTATATCAGGCTTCTATAGACTTATATATCCCTTCATTCGTTTTCAAATGTTGCATTTTAGTTCAAAGATGATTTCCCATTGCTTCATGCTTATATTTTCTTAAAACCACTGTAAATATTTCAAATATTATGTATCACAACACCAAACTATTCCGAGAGTCCACAAAATGTACACCGTATTTATTAATATTATTATGCTTTAATATCACTTTTACTTACCATAGTTATAATATTTACATATTGCTTAAACATAATTAACAACGAATTGTGTATTTTAACATAATTTTCTATGAAAAAAGCGTTAATTATAATCCCAAACACAAGATTCCCATTATTGAAAATAGGACTACCGATCTGTAAATACAGCGGTGTTGCCACGTTGTTCAGCACGGCTAGTACTAGAGTAAGAGTAGGCTGTGCTACTATATTGTTCAATGGTGTATGTAATGTGTGGTGTGTTGTTCGCAAAAGGATAGATAATTTTATTTAAAAAATAAGGTTGAATGTTTTGGATATGTCGCATTTGGTACGTACCTAAGTATTAACACATACACACACACAATGTAATTTTTCTGTATCTTCATTAGAGTTGTTTTATGTGATTACATTTACCAAAACTACCATTGTTTTCGGTACTGAAATTTTTTCTGAATTATGTGTTTCTAATGTGTTTATTTAAATTTAAGCAAATTAATTTCAAACGTGATTAATGTTGTATATATGAAGAAAAATATTTATTTAAACTTCTTTTCTGTAGAATTCATACGTTCTTTTAAAAAGTAATCATTATTTTAGGGGACTCACCATACTGCACAAGTTAATATTAATGTTATTTATAATGATGGCACATATTAATATTAATAAATCATATATGAATTTAAAGAAGCATATGTATATTAATGTAGTGATAAATATGTCATCGTCGAAACTGATCATGTACTTGATTTTTTATTCTAGAGTAAAAAAGAATGGGTTGTGTCAATAGTCGGACAGATACTAATGATTTACGTTCAAATGAATTTCAAGTGATGAATGTAGATGATTCAGGTAATTTAGTTATTCCTGGACGCTTAGAACTTACTGAAACTGAGATAGTGCTTTATCAACGTGGTAAAGAGCCTATACAATGGCCTTTGCGTTGTTTACGTCGGTACGGTTATGATGCTGAAATATTTAGTTTTGAATCTGGTAGAAGATGTCCCACGGGACCAGGCATTTATGCCTTCAAATGTCATAAAGCTGCACATATATTTCATTTAGTACAATCAAATATTCAGGTATGTATTCTTAAGTACATAAAATCTAAACATTTTGAATCGATTTATTCTTCCTTAAATATGTCCTTAGGATAATTAAATATATCCATTAAACTGTATTAACCCTTGGCACTCGAGTGGTGACTCCAAGGCGCCACTGAAAATTGCTGTACCATCATTTAAAATATCGTTTACATTATTAGATATGCTGGTATCTAATCAATTACTAAACATTTAAGTATTGTATGAGGTATTATATTAATTTTTTATCAACCAAATCCATCCAAATTTAAAAAATCATAGAGAATGGAAATAGTCTTAGGTCGGAAGAAGTGTTTAATTTTCGAGATAAAATAGTTCAGAGTGCAAAGGGTTAAGTTTTGAAATAACTACCTTCCAAGCAACAATGCATATATCAAAATAATTTGAATACTTCATTTAAGTTCCTTTTTAGGTTTGTAATAACAGCGGGGACGATGCAATGTCCAGAGAATTTCCAATTGCTTCTCATTCTGGTCCAACAGCAACAAGAGTGACAATACCGGCTGAGCCTAATTATTTGGATCCAATACCAAGTAGAACTAGTAATTGTATGGTTCAGAGACTTGGTCACACTCAACAAAATGGAATTGGAAAATTAGGTAGTATGGGAAGTAGCACTGGTCTTATATCGCCACAAGGAACTATAGGTTCACCTTCTCCACCTCCCGGACTGCCACCACCTCCGCCACCTTTTCCTCAACCACATCCGTCCTCGTTGTATGTCAATGAAGAAGTATTGTCGCCTTTATCATTAGAAATGGAACATAATAATAACAAAAGTCCTAGAAGAGCAATACAAAGGTAAAGTACATTTTTGATCGTTCTGTTACTGATACAGTCGAATCTCGATGACTCGAATCTCAAGAGAAGAACTAAAATCTTCGAATTATAGAGATTTCGAATTGTCGAAACCAGAGGTTTACCCTACGAAAATTCGACTTACAAGGGGTTTGTACAAGAGCTAATAATTTACTGATTGTAATAATTTTAAAGAAAGAAAAGTTCAATTTTTGTCAAATATAATCTATTAGGCTCTTACATATTACTATTACATATTAAAGAAATCTGTGATTTTATTCTGCATTAATGAATTAACAGATTGTTGATCAATGATATTTTCAACATTAACCAAAGCAGAGAATACATTTTCTTCAATATCGTTGCATCTTTCTACAGAACTTTGTAAAACATTTACTGCTGTTTCGGCTTGTTTGACTTCCACACTCGTGGAAAATAATTCGAGTTAAAGAAAGTTTTATTTCGATTTATAGAGGTTTTTAAAATGCAGCGAAAGGGAATGAACAAAATTTTTGTCTTATAGAGGTGTTCGAGTTATCGAGGTTTGACTGTATTATAATATATGGAGTTAATAAATTTGTATTATTTTACAGATCTTGTACAATGAGTAATTCGGTATCTGATAATGGCTCGGTATCATTGGAATTTACGTCTACCTATAAAAATATAAACACTGCTACTCAAAATAAATCACCACTTTCGACAACTGCAGCTTACATGAACGTAGACATTATTAATGATATTAGTTCACTTTCTCCAACTCATAGTGTGCCTGAAACAATACAATTTAAAGAAGACAAAAATGAAAATAGCGAATTTGGACATGCTTATATGAATATCAGTCCAGGCGAAGAGTGTACAGAATTACTTGTTACAAGAGGACGACCATCGCCTTTGCCATCTATTCAACCTGATGGGGAAGAAGCAACGAGACATTGTTATGCTAACTTGGAAGCAAACGAAATTGAAAGTTTAAGAAAAAGATTTTCTGGTGTATCTGTAGCAGAAAAGTCTCCTTTGACTCCATCGACTCCTACAGGTGGTCCAATTAGAGAAGTAAATTATGCTGTATTAGATCTGGACACAAAGGATGTACCAATCAATTCATCGTTAGAAGGTCCTTCAAATTCATCCGCATCTCCTCCAGAGTCACCAAATAAGTTACAAAAAGGGTATGCTACAATAGATTTTAATAAGACAGTTGCTCTTTCGCATTCTGTCAATCCAAACCTTGTAAATGATAATGAGGGTTCAAGGAAAACGCGTCACAATTCCACGATTAGTGACTTAACCGCACCTTGTAGACGTAGCTCATCTGTAAGTGAATGATCCATTTTATACTTTTTAATTATGCTTACATAATGAGTAGCATTTTATAGAATGACAATGCGCTTTACAATTTCTTTGAATTCAAACTAATGCAAAGCCAAAGACATCGAGTTAGTTTGCAAATCTTTTATATATAGTAATATCGAATATTGATAATATTGATTATACTAAAATGTGTTCTGTGCGAAGTAATGTATCTTGATTGAAATACTTTGTTTTTTGACATATTTAGTAAGAATTATTCTACAATATATTCTTCATGTTACCAGTTAGCTTTTAAGTTTTGTAAGATATACAAATGTATATGATGCATCACAGTATTTTTAAAGAATAAGTTTTCTTCAAAGTGTTGTTGAGATGTGATACAGACATAATTAAAATAAAGTCTTTTTTATGAAGAGTTGAAAACTGAAAAGCCTCAATTCTATTTTTAGAGAGGAAGTATATATAATATTCTTCAACTCTAATAGTATAAGATCATAATACACCTTATGTAATTATTTCACAAACCACCATGTAGAATTTTATGTTTCGAGAAGGTTTTATAAAAGAAGGATGTACAGTCTACATATAAAATAGAGACAAATTCAATCTCATTATTAGAATGCGGATCTTTATGCGAAATAAAAATGTTCTGCATTGATTGTGGGCAGCAGAAGTAAAATAAAAATTGATTTCATCCCTTGTGTTAAAAACAATTTTACAACATTCTTAAATTTTTCTAATCTTTTATTGTTTTATATTTCACCCAGCCAATTTCTACGTAAATGCATAAAGATCTGCAGTCTACTCATCATATATACGAAACGCACTGTGTCCTATTAACAATATTTAAAAAAAGCAATGCTGACATGAATATACTCAATATGAATAATGTATGTAATTTTAGTTGATTATATCAGACTTTATAATACTTGTAAAATGTTGTATTTGGATTACCATGTAGCATGACAGTTTTGAAATCCAAAAATCATGCATTCAAAGCTCTTTCATACTTTAATTCGCTTTTGCAATAGATAATTTTTATGTTTCAAATAATGACAGTGTAATACTCATGAAAAATAGAGTTACCATAAATCTTTTGTTTCCATTAAACATCTATAAATAACTGAATTTCTAATATTTTTTCAACATGTGTAAATATTCTAGATTGTTAAACTAAACGGGATATTGTTATCAAGAATGTATGAATAGAATGGTTTTGTGTACGTAGGAAATGCAAAACGTACTAATCTTGAGAGAGAAATAGTGCCAAAACAAGGTATTTGTTCAATGAATGAAATTTTCAAAGTATTATAAATTCTAACACAAAATACTAAAAAACTTTTATATCTATAAAAATGATTAAGATACATTAGTTTACTCTTTATGCATGAGCATACAGATATACTATAAAATTCCACATCGAACCGACAGAAAACTAATGTAACGCGTATTATATATATGTAGATACTAGTTTTGTATTATTACGAAAATGTAAAACCATAAACCATTTTTAAATATGGATAAATTATACCAAACCAATATTTATAATATATTATATTTCAGAAAATTGCAAATGTCACAGAGCATTGTAAAACTATAAATCTTACATTGATTTTTTCAATTTAAAGCTTATTTTGTTAGATCTGGAATACAACAAATATGTTGTGTGTAATATTTTATAATCTGATATGTATTATTAATATATAAGCATAGAGTATAAGAAACTATTCTTTTAATTTCATGAAGATAAATCGATTAAAAATTTGAAACATTAGTTTCTTTTATAGAAAAATTACTTTTTTCTACAACCAAGATAACATTAATTTTAAATAGTGACAGAATGTTGCATTTAAGGAATTAAATACCAGACATAAAAAAGGAGAAAGAAGCAATTTTTATGTAGTAAGTTATAAATATATACACGCAACACGTCAATAGGAAAAACATTATATAAATTTTTATTCATAAATAAGTGTTGTATGCATTGACGGATTAGATGCAACAAGATGTAATTTTAAACGTGTCGGCTGTGAAGTGTTTAATTCTTCGACTATCATTTCGTAATTGAACAAGCATAATTCTAAACAACAAGTTTCAAGTAGCATTTAGTAAATTTATTTATTTAACAAATTAGAAATGTGTGACACTTCTTTTAAAGTTATTACGTACTTTTTTTTATGACATACATTAAATTAGAGTAAACCTATGGTTTTGAAAAATCCTATACGTATTTATATATAGATGAAATTAAAAATCTGAAATCGATAAGGAGTGACGGATACTATCAGTCACTATCGATTATTTGTTGCAACTTGAAGGGATGAGATAAGAAAATATATATATACACTTCTTTAAGCATGGACTCACAAATGCATATAAAGCACTATATAAAATATAGCGTTTACAATCATGTTCTCTGTTACTACTGTATCTCCAAATTTATCCATTGTCGCAGAATGAAAGGATGGTAGTCGAAGAACTAATTAATGAACATACTGTAACATTACTGAAACTAAATGTTGGTTTCTGTACTTCTCTGAATATCAACGATTAGCAGACATAATAATTATATTGCAAAATACACGAAAGATTTTGTATATGTTTTGTACGTTGAAAGATAAATATTTAAAGATCTTACAAATATCCATTATTTATATGTGTCATGTCAGTACCTATTTGTATTTGAATTAAAATTATCTTCAAATTATTTTTATTGAATTAACTAAAAATAATACTATTTTTCCTTATGACGATTAAAATGTAGTAGAAGAATATAAAAAAATGTTATTTAAATCGATTGATATATGTATTTATTTCTCTTACAAAAATAGTATTACAAAAGAATTAATTAAACATATAATAAACGTATAAACACATGCAGTAACATATAATGCTTATAATAGTGTTCATTCGTTCAAAACGCATATTTTAGTATTACACAGTCTTTAAAGTGTAGTTTTATCCACAGCCAGAAATTATAGAATCATCTGTGCAGTTTTAACGATTTCTGCCGAGTTTCAAATGATCGAATACCAGACAGTATTGAGCAACGAAAAAATACTAGAGTGTGTTAATACAATAACAGTGGCCAAATTAAATGGCAATATGTATATGTGTAGTAAAATCTCACACGTAAAGATCAATTTGTTAGATATTAAACATGTTTAACACCACAAAATCTTCATGTCGTGCCAACAAGTTTTATCAATTCTAGTCACTTTTTGTAAAAATAAGTATATCAACACTAATGATCTTCAATACCTGAGAAAGAATTATACTATTTTCCTATGCAACATTCTTTAACACCTAAACCTAACAACGAAGGAAGACGTAAAAAAATTAACAAACTTCAAGCTAATCTTTTCTAAATTTTCTAAATTGTAGTATTGGAATTATACACATTTGTGAAATGCTTTTAACGTAATTCAGAGTTATAAAAATTCAACACGAAGACTCGTTAATTATCAACAACGTTTTAAAACGTTAATTATTACACCAATATTTATAAAATTACTGCAAGAGTAAAATATGTTCTCTTAAAAATTTGGAATTGTATGTAGGCTAATATTTGAAACAAAACTTATATTATGATTTTGTTGAATTTGATTAATTCTACCTAAATGTGTTTCATTTAATATCTTACGGAGAAATTAATTTTACAGTTTCAAGCAAAAATTATGATATCAATATACAATTAAAACATTGTTATCCATGCGAGTCTGTAAATTTTGCATCATTTCCATACATGATTTTTTCGATGGAGTTCACTAAACATTAAAATTGATTTTTATTGAATATAAAAAAATGAGTACCGATCAATTCTACTAAAATTAAGCGTTTCTCTCAATACACCAGTATAGAGAAATGATCAGGCAGCGAGTTGACGACGTCTACTTAATTCATGATCTATTAAAACAGAAATATCAGGATGACGATGTAGAGTAGTGGTGCAATAATGTACCGTCTGACTTGGATCAGCACCTGCTTTTAACAGCAGTTTTACTGCATTAACGAAACGACTTTCCGCAGCTACTTGGAGAGTTATGCAAGAGGGGATGTAACTAATAAAGAAACTATTTGATGAAATCCCCTCGCGGAAGCTAAATGTAACGGTTGCCACCGGCATCTTGTACACTACGATCTTCTCCTTGTTCTAATAATTTTGCCACCATATCAGAATAATTCTTTCTACAAGCAATGTGTAATGGTGTTTCACCATAACATGACATAATACCAGTCAAAGTGTGTAGTACAAGTAAAGCACCGCACTCAAGCATTCGTCCAAGAGAGTTTCTCTACGATCATTCTTCAACGATAGATCAACGCCAGCAGCTAATAGAATTCCAATTAACGACTCAATTTCTGTTCTATGATTGTTATCTATAAGAAAAAGAAATTTTATAATACAAAATTTGAATGATGATCCTTGTCGTAAATTGTGTAAGCATTGGAAAATCATAGGTACAAAATATAAAAATTCGTTAATTTGTACAGAGAAATAAAATAGATTGGAAAGAACATGAATTCTTGTATGAACGTGTCACAAAAGACGATTACTTATTTTGTAGATATAAATAGGAGTCAATTGTTTAGAGCAGTGCGCTCTGCCCCATCATGTAAGTCAAAAAAATCTTTTAGAAACAGAAAAATAAGTCCAAAGTAGAGCAAAAATCGAGAACCAACACCTGCAGATTCCAATGTATTTTTCTGTCTCTAAAAGACTTTTTTGACTTACATGATGGGGCAGAGCGCACTGCGCCTAACCTTCCTCTATCAAATGAACCTTTGTGCAGCTCAAAATATGCTCGTATAAGGACAAATAACGACATCCTGCAAACCCACTTTTCGACCCAAAATCTAGTTAGATTCTAGTTTATTTCTAGTTATGTCACGTGGGTACCATTGCCCCGGGAACGAGGCAGTTTTATCTCGCCGCGTCTATAAGTATATATGGTCTAAGGTTTCCCCATATATACCCAAAAATCTTGAAAGTCACGTGACTGCAGTTCCAACAAGAATTGAATATGGAAATAGCAAGCAACTCCATCTGGTGTTCATCAGGCAGTTGCGTGTTTATCAGTGTTACCAAACCTTTTTTCTGCACGGAGGTTGGTAACACTGATAAATACCCAAAAATCAGAAAAATCACGTGGGTATCCTTCCGCAACTGTTACCAATCTTTAAAGATGGTGTTCTATGACCGACGCTTGCGCTGTGCTGTCCTTTCTGTGAAAGCACAGTTCTTTCACACGTAAACCTGTGATTTGGATTATTGTATACTTTCAAAGCAGCATATTGAAATATTTATATTTTGTATGAAATACGTTTAAAACGTTACGTATTAGAGTGCATTTACATAGCAACGGTTATTAATAGCTGTTTGCAGCAAGAAATATTGAAATAGTTTTTTGGTATCGCTGCTTCATGTTCCATTATGAGTGACTATTCAGCGGTTGCTCCGCCTCAAAATTTCAGCCAGAGCACCGCGTTCGCGGCGGCTTTGCAACGTGCAAAACAAGTAAGTTAATGTATAAAAGTATTCTAATATTAACCATCTATGAGTAAAAATCGCGTAAGTAGCCTATATAGTATTTCTCGTCTAGATGGAACCATACATTCGCTTAGATTGTTATAATTTTATGTTCATAGAATTGATCATTTCGAAGTAATTAGTCTATGTTTTAAAATTCAGTTAATCCTGTCCAAAAAATTGTATAGGCAAATAAGTTTTTAGAACATTTTGTTGTTGAGATACCTGTTGTTGATTCATTTATATTATCGGAAATAGAGTGTTTATATCATCGATGTATATACAGCTTGTGTACACTTTCATTGTTAGAACATTGCCTGGTATCTAATTGTTTTACTTAAATATTTGATTTATAAGTAGAACTGGATGACGATTAGACAGTAAATTTTTATATAAATTCATAATGATATAGATTAGTTCGTAGAAACAAACATGTAAAGTAAGGTTTGCTAAATTGTGAACACTCATATCGAATCACAATGAAATTTTAATTTTAACGCTTGCCTTACGACTTATTTTACAGTTTGATTGATTAGAACTTTTTTTGTAGTTCGCAATTTCCTAAAAAAGAAGAAAATTTATATCTACTGTATGCCTACGTGTTCTCCAATGACTATACATTAACAAAACTAGAAATTAATAACATACATATTTATTAAGCTCTGTTCTGAATCTTCATCACGAGTCTGACGCGATATTGTAGGGCAAGGAGTTAACGGTAGTAGTACATTTATAATGCAAATGCACTATTATTTATAGTATACGAATTATTCTACATAGTGACTAGGACCTTCTTGATACATACGTCTAAATTCTGTCTTTTTCTATTTTCAGATAGCTGCGAAGATTAATCCAGCTGGTGCTCAAAATAATCAGGATGCAAAATTGAAACGTCCTCTGGAAGATGGTTCAGGTAAAAAGAAAGTTAATTTGTTAATTTAGTTCGAACGAACTTATATGTATTAACCAATTAACTATTACAAAGAATAATAATATTATAGCAATATTAGAATTGTTTTATAAAAGAGAATCTTCTCTACTTTTAGGAATAGGACTAAGAATGTATGATTTCTAATTGTATCATAATTAGACAGCGGATCTTTATGCAAAATAAAAATGTTTTAAATTGATTGTGGGAAGCAGGAATAATATAAAAATTGATTTCATCTCTTAACGACTTTGTTACATTAAAAGCAACATTACAACATTCTTGAATTTTTAAAATCTTTTACTGTTTTATATTCCACCCAACCAATTTCTTTATAAATGCCTAAACATCTGCAGTCTAATCATAATATATGTTTCGAACACATTATGATGAATCGTGTTACATTTTAGAACCAGAAGCTAAGAAAATGGCATCATTAGTAGCAGACCCACTGATAGGACTTCGCGGTCCACCAGGAAATAATTCGTTAGGAGATTCAAGCAATCAGAGCGGAAGAGCAGGGCAAGCAGGATCGTCAGGACCAATGGGAAATGTGGGAGGTATTTGTAATGAAGATATCAGAGTTCCTGATAAAATGGTTGGTCTAAGTAAGTAAAAAGAAAGTGATGAATGTTTATTTTATATAGAATTCTATAATCGAACCTAAAGCTATATATATATATTAATGTTGTTCTATGAACGGAAAAATCATCTATATTTTGATTATTGAGTTTGAATTATTAAGTCAATATTATTCATAACATCGTGCATTAACAATTAACAATGATGTGTTTACAGTCATTGGAAGAGGTGGAGAACAAATAACAAGATTACAAAGTGAAACAGGATGTAAAATACAGATGGCACCTGAAAATGGTGGGCTACCTGAACGTGTTTGCACATTAACTGGCTCAAGAGAAGCTGTCAAGTAACTTGTTTTTTCCTTCTTATTTTGTTAACATTAACTATTTTGTGTGCAATGCATTTTTAATTTGAAACTTTTACCTAGAAGACAGGATTATTTTTCTGGTGCTACAGCAAGTAGCGTTTATTAAGTATATTAGATAAAGCAAAATACATATGCAATAATGTATATATATATATATATATATTTATATATCTTACATTTGTACATATACTTATGTGCCATGTACATATGTGTGTATACATGTGTTGAATATACGGTACACATACTGGATTATATGTGCACACATATAAATATGTATTTATATTTGTGTGTGTATGTACATACATATTTTCCACTAAACACATATAAAAATCTTCTTCTCCTTATATTTGCTTAAATAACAAATGATTGATCTACTTCTACTGGTAAATTTCCTAGAAACACCTGAAAGAATCGACTATCTATTTTAAAACAATATGGTTTTTAAAAATCCCATTTTTTACATTAATATAAGATTACAGTGTTTCGTATACAAAAAATGTATCTGTTGAAAAATGTGTTCCAAGTACAAATAGTTTCTGTATGTTTAGTATACCTCATATGCTATCACTTCATGTTAACATCCATTTCCCCAATGTAGGTTATATGCTTTTTGCATATTCAAATTGTCAAATGTTTTACAGAAATCTTTATTTAGCTCCTGGATGTGAATAGCGGGCTCATACTTGACTTTACATATGCTTCCGAACATTTTATCATTGAAAACTCACTGATAAGTTGTGGCTTTTAATTTCATAATTTTGTACTTACTAATAGTTTTTTGCTTTCAATAGGATGTGGAGAAAGAAGGAAGAAAGGAGGATAGGATATGCATGGGGACGAGTTATTCGCAACAGGAAGAAAATTGAATTTTTTATTTATTTAAATCTGCTTATAATTAAGCCTATGACATTTTAACATGAAATTTAATTTTATTATACACTTAAGGAAAAACTCCTTGTCGAGGAAAAAGATAATGTGACATTTATGAGTTATTAATGTTTTGGCACACTGTAGACATCACATTATGTGTTGCAAACAAATTACATTACATTACATTACGATACATTAATAGAATTATACTTGTATTAAAAGGAATTGTTCGTAGTTATATTGCACAAGTAAACTGTATGTGTTTCAGTCGAGCTAAAGAATTGGTACTGTCGATTGTCAATCAAAGAAGTAGAACCGAGGGAATTGGTGACATGAATATGAGTGGAAGTAGCAGCGGAATGATGGGACATCCAGGATTCGTTGAGATAATGATACCTGGGCCGAAAGTTGGTTTAATTATTGGGAAAGGTGGAGAAACGATAAAACAGCTTCAAGAGAAATCTGGAGCAAAAATGGTTGTTATACAAGAAGGTCCGTCTCAGGAACAAGAAAAGCCCTTAAGGTAATAATCAGAATGTCCATTTTGTAGCCCATTAATTCACATCTTGTATTATTGTTTAAATCTAAAAAATCTGGAGAAGAATGGAAGCTACCTGTACCTTTGTTTATGCAGGATAACTGGAGATCCACAAAAAGTGGAATACGCCAAACAGTTAGTATATGAATTAATAGCTGAAAAAGAAATGCAAATGTTTCACAGAGGCGCAAGAGGTAGCGAGAGAAGTGGAAATTATTCGAACGAAAGCAGTTTTAATCATGGTTCTGGAACTACCGATGGAGTCGAGGTACGTATATATACAACGTATCAATAATATTTATATAGGAAAATATTTAACAAATTAAGGGGGAAGACTCGTTTCCAGGATTGCAAGGGTGCGGGATGCGCGTTCTCATTTCTCAATAATGCAAAGATGGGAGTTTTCAGTAGTCAAAAGCGCTAGATAAAAGATCAATCTAGGCCGCGATCGCCCTCAAAAGTCCTATTTTTACGTTTACGAGGCGTAATTTGCATTATTCGGGAGCATGTAGCTGTCGCAGCTTTATGAAAATGGCCACATGCGTAGCTGTATGTTTCCGCATAATGCAAATTACTTTTGAGGGCGATCGCGGTGTAGATCGATCTTTTATCTAGCGTTTTTGACTACTGAAAAACTCCATCTTTGTATTATCGGGAAATGAGAACGCATTCCGCACCCTCGTAATCCTGAAAAAACGAGTCTACCCCCTTAATACAACTTAATTCAAATTTTATCTGTTTATAGGTACTTGTTCCAAGAGCAGCAGTTGGCGTGGTTATTGGTAAAGGCGGAGACATGATTAAAAAAATACAAGCAGAAACTGGTGCAAGAGTTCAGTTTCAACAAGGCAGAGAAGATGGACCTGGTGACAGAAAATGCATACTCTCTGGAAAACATCAAGCTGTAGAACAAGTTCGTCAACGCATTCAAGAATTAATTGATAGCGTAATGGTAAGTACTATATTTTACAATAATTAATTTTCTTTTGTTTCTGTCATACCGAAGATATACTATTTTACCTTTGAATATTATCACTAGAGAAGAGATGATGGTAGAGGTAACATGAGTGCAAGAAGTGGTCCACGAGGAAATGGATTTGGTGGTAACCGTAATCCAAACGAATACGGTGGATGGGATAGACGCCAAGGGGGACCTATGCAAGATAAAATAGAAACAACATTTACCGTTCCATCGTCGAAATGTGGGATTATTATTGGAAAAGGTGAGATTATATTCAATTATAAACGTTAAAATGGACTTAAATTCATGATACAACTGCATAACATGTTTATGTGGATTATTATAGGTGGCGAAACTATCAAACAGATAAACCAACAAACTGGAGCGCATTGTGAATTGGATAGAAGAAATCAAAGTAATGAAAATGAGAAAATTTTCATAATTCGCGGTAACCCTGAACAAGTGGAGCATGCAAAAAGAATATTCAGCGAAAAATTGGGCATGGTAATTATATGATCATTTAATTGTCAACTGTGTATGATAAAAATATTATGTTTCTTTTCACTAATTATGCATAAATTAATATAAAGGCACCAGCTAACACATCGTTTACCGGTACACAAGGTGCAATCGGATATAATCCGACATGGAATGCCGGAACAGCGTATCAAGCGTGGCCAAATCAACCTCAAACCGCAGACTCAAGTACACATCTATCTTTATTTGACATGAATAAGTCTCTCAGAAGTATTCAAATTAAAACATATAATTCTTTTGTTATAGGTTCTGCTAATCAAGCTCCTGTTCAAGTAAATCCTCAAACAGGACAACCGGATTACAGTGCACAATGGGCAGAATATTACAGATCATTAGGCATGCATAGAGAAGCAGATATGATAGAGCAACAAGCAAAACAAGGAAAACCAGATCATAATCAGCCATCAGGTGAAATTTATGCATTTATAGCAAAATTGAGTAAATGAAATTCAAAAATGTTAGAAAATTTTTTAAATTGTAGATGTATATATAAATATATATATGATTTTTCCTCTATTCGAAACATTAAGGGAGTAGACTTGTTTTTCCAAATTGCAAGGGTGCGGGATGCGCGTTCTCATTTCTCGATAATACAAAAATGGAGTTTCTCAGTAGTCAAAAACGCTAGATAAAAGATCGATCTAGGCCGCTATCGCCCTCGAAAGTCCTATTTTTTCGTTCACGAGGCGTAATTTGCATTATTCGGAAGCATATAACTGCGCATGTAGCTATTTTCATAGCTAAATGCTGCCGAATAATGTAAATTATGTCTCATAAACGTAAAAATAGGACTTTCGAGGGCGATCGCGGCCTAGATTGATCTTTTATCTAGCGCTTTTGAGTACTGAAAAATCCCGTCTTTGTATTATCGAGAAATGAGAACGCGCATCCCGCACCATTACAATTCTGGAAACGAGTCTACCGCCATAAGGGAACAAATACCATTCAATTTAGTTTCTACTTCTTGCAATCAATGCAAACAATTTTTATTTTGCATAAAGATCCGCAGTCTAACGACACTTGAACGCATTTTACAAGTAGTTTTTTTTTATAGGAAATGCACCAAATCAAGCTAATGCTTCGGCAACGGGTAATGCTGGGCCAACTCAACAGCCACAGCAGGCACAACCGCAGCCACAAGCGGGAGCTACTCAAAACGGAGGCCAAGCAGATTATAGTGCACAATGGGCGGAATACTATAGAAGTATTGGTAAAATAAAAGAGGCTGAAGCTATAGAAGCTCAAATGAAAGCGGGGAAGGTATATTCACACACACAAAACTAGAAACAAGAAAAGATTAAAGATTGTATTATAAAAAGATAAAGTAATACGTTTAATTTTTCAGTTGGGAATGCAAAACAATCAAATGGCCCAACAACAAATGCAACAAAACATGCAGGGACAATCTGGCCCGGCAGGTGCAGCACCTAATGCTTTTCCACAAGCTTATGGTAATTATCCGACAATAAATCCTGGCTCGACTCCGGCAAGTTACTATGCACCGGCGGGGGCTGGATCTAACACACAACCGCAGGCTGGGCAGCAGAATCCGTCGTTTCCAACAGGCTATCAAAACTACCCGTATTCACAAACGAATTCAGAAAGTTAAACTTTCACCACGGAAAACATAAAGTGTAAGTATTCCTTTGTAGCCAGTACAGTTATCACACGTAGTTAAGAAATTGTTTGGTACGAAAGTGTTTTTCTCTTTTTTTATGTTACGGAAGTGTTGGCTATATCGATTCATCTGTAATGCCACTTCACGATTAACAGACACGATTACAGTAGCATTAAATAAATCCTTCTTGTATCACACAATTTCTTGTAACATTTGCTTTTATATTAAGTCAATGTAAAATTGAGTGCACTAAAACATGTAATTTTGGAAATACTTTGAAGTATCTTTTAAAGAACGTTTCTCACATTATAAATAAATGTTTCAAAATATTTGTTTCGTGTATGAAACACTAACGAAATTCAAATGCAAAGTTTCCAAATCGAACTTGATGCATGCAACATAATTTAGAAATTTCTTATATGGTCTGGATTAATTGGTTTTATAGTTTAAAATCAACTTGTAAATCAACAAACTTTGTAGTTGAAGTTCTTGTTGATGTGATTGTTATACATAATCTACGTAAAACGGAAACATGTTTAGTTATATATCGTGAAGACTATCCATATGCAATTATTATGATTATTATTACTATTGTTATTATTATTCTAACTATTATTATTGTTCTTATTATTGTCATCGTCATCATTATCATCATCACTACTATTACCATTATTATAGTATTTCTTATACGTAAACGTTGCAGTATTAGCTTTTAAAACCAAACGAAATAAAATTTAACCGTAAATTTACGGTGATATTCATTCATACATATACAATATTTATTCATTGATACGTTCAACTTATAGCCTATTTACATCCCGTTGACATGTATAAAAATCTTCTATTTATGTCTAAGAGTTTTGCTCCATAAATGATTCAGATTGTATCTGAAAAATACAACTATGATCATTATCCTTTACAGAGGATTGAACGTGTTAATTTTATAATTCGTCATATACTATGATATCCAATCACTTATATTTATATTGGCTTGATATTTATTGTTCATTCTGAAAATCAATGGTGTAAGAGGAAAGGTGTGTTATATGCGCGCTGACGACTGTTGATACTTTCAGGGAGTTGTATGTCCATAAAATTGATAAATTCGTAATATATTGATATTTTGTCTGGTTATATGAAATAATATATTTTACACCTTTGAAAGTATATTCGTATTTACGTGTGATTCATGTGTTTTATTATAATTGTTTGTTTATTTCAGATAGTTTTCAGATAGTTTCCCAACGGGATGCGGTTAATGCCTGCTGTAACTTCATATAATATTTACAATAAATTACGATAGTTGATCGCTTCGCAAAGCCCATACACTTCAAAGAATGACATTAGAACCGACTATGTTCTATTTATACCATAATATTTTGTGTTTTTTTTTTTATACACAAAGATATATACAGATTGTAGGATACTCATGGTTTAATTTTAAGTAATAAGAAATGCCAGAAGTTTAACATTAGTATCGGCATGGTGTCTACTTGTGTTTTACTTATATACTATTGTATGTATTTTTGTTCCATAACACCTGATTGTAATATAAATTAAAACTGGCAGGTGAAGCGGCAGGTCAGAAACAGGAACGAGGATTCGACTACAATATCCATATTATTATGCTTCCCATTTATCATTAAAGATACTAAAAATTATCGTTAAAATATATTAATAAGAGAAACGTTTAGATACTTGTTTCAATATGTCATTATTTATGTTTCACTGTCTCATTCATGAAACATTTCCCTTCAGTAAATTACAAAACATTGATAGCGTAAACAGCTGTAATGACAGCCACAATATCTTTCTATCGTCTATGAATTGTTTCACATATTATGTATGCAAGAAAATATGACACACGTATGATGGTCTACGTACACACTATATATACTATTATAACAATACTAAATACAATTTTACCTTGGTTCCTTTGCATTTTTTTATCAAGTACCACAACTATTTTTAGATTTTTGGAGCTGCCAGTTGTAGGAATGTGTATACCCGTGCTTCGATAAATTTCATCAAGGGGATCTACTATTTCAAACATTTTATTCAGCAATCTGTCTGTTTATATTCAAAGGAATCAGGACCTGCAAAACTGGAGAGTGATGGATGGCATATCAAATCACTGTCTGTTTACATAATTTGTATAATCGTATATATTGTTTATTATTATTATTAAATGGTTATTCACGTGAATCTAATAATTATAATAGATAATTATCGACAAATTTTACTAGTCATGTAAAACAGTGACTTCCAAATTATGTAATTTTAAAAACATTGAAATTCATACGTTTCTAACATTCAATTACATGTGTATTAGCTAAAACTAAATGTCCAAAAAGGAAAACAATCTTAAACATTACTTCTAGTAACTAGCAGATTATAAAACATTTAACTTCGTGAATTTTTATCGTATGTATACTTAAAGCATCGTATTATACATAAAGTATTTATATATTGAATGCATATTTTTGTGTTATTTAATATCTATTATTTTATAAAACAACAAACTCGATTATATACGCAATTGAACGACAAAAGAACTATGAAAGTAAAAGTGAATATCTCTTTACTTTTCGTTATTTTTCTGAAACTATGAATATATATTGAATATATTTTAACAGATGAAATTGAGAAACTATTATTTATTACTCATGTCTCGTAGTAATCATTATTTTTTGTGTTTAAGCAATATCTTATAATTTGTATTTTCATTCCAATAAATGGGTTCTCACATTTCTTTTAAAGGTAAACAGCATATATATGTATACACAATAAATAACATAACATTAGATATAAATTTTGTGTTCACAAAACAGTATAGATTTGTTCAAATTCTAATAACTTTACTTATATTCAAATACATTCAATTTTCAGGATAAAAACACGAATACAATTTACAGTATATAATTATTTTATTTACGTTGCATATTTATGTATGATTTATTAATAAAATACCTATAATGTACATATATATATGTTATAACAATAAGTAGTGTACTTCTAACGATTTTATATAAGTATCACTTTGTAAAAATATAATATTCTTTGGTTGTATCTGATATACGTACATAATTAATAAAATTACAAATTACGTAATTATTAAAATTACAAAATTAATGTTATATTTTTTTTATAACATTATATACAAATGAAAGCTGGAAGATCTACAAATTTTGATTTCTTCTTTTTGTTTCAGTAGTCGGTTAAAACGGCACTGGCTTGATGTATTTTTATTTCCACTTCGTCAACACATTTTTTATCGCGACATTGAATTTATTTAATTATTAACATTTTGAATTTATATAAAGATTTATTATATGTATTATTGAATTGTTTAACTATTAAAACAATATACCTGAATAGAGAGTATCTAATGCGAGTAATGTCTTCAACATGCTTCTCAATATTTATACATTTGCTAAAAGTTGATTAGTTTCTTTTCAATGCTATATAATAAAACAATCTACATTTAAATCTATTTGTTTAAACGGTGTGTTATACGTATTAATTGTAGTTCATTAAAGTAAGTAAATATATATAATAAATATTACTCTGTTCAAGTTTTTTTGTAAATAACGAAATCATTTTGCGCCGTAATCTTAAAAGGCCATTTAAATAGAATAAACGTGGACTGCATATTACACGTGTTATTTATTTTATTATATTTAAACATATTAATATTTTTGATTTTAAAAATTGACTATATTTTTGAATTTGAAATAGTGTGTGAAAATGTTCCAGGCGTGAGAGTGACCCATACTGTCATGTGCGTTTACTAAGAGAAATCAATTAGAAGAACAAGAAACAAATGAATTCATAACGAAAGGTTTGTAAACAGGTTTGTTTTAGAAAGAAAATCTAAACTTTGTTTAACAAATTATATTTGTCAATTTGATTATACATAATAATGATAAAATAATTATTTTGGCATTTTAGCTTACAATATTTGACCTCACAATTGTTCGCAAACAATATGTAGAAATACTTTGTACTACGATCGCGTATTATATGTAATCAACTCGTTAAAATATAAACTTTATAGTTAAGCAGAATTATTTGCAGAAATGAAATTTTGAACGTTTTAATAAAATCAATCATTCATTTGGTCGTGTTCAACTTCTGCTCTGGTATGGAATATACAATATTGTCATACAGATGTTAATATGTACAGTTAAGTGTACATTATCTATAGGAAAAATATAAATAGTATAACAAAATGTATATTTGTGCTTTAAGCATTCATTGCTTTTCTTGAATTCGCTGAATTCAAGGTAGTTCAAAATTATTCTCGCAATATATGTACACTGATGTTAATTGAAGCCTCTAAAAATCTCTATAAATATTATTTGCCAGCAAGTAATATATATTCAATAATTGGCCCAATAAGTGAAGCGTTCGTCTTAAATCTTCATATTTCTGGTGCTGGACCATACATGGGATTTAACTGTTGCGTACAGCGTATAAATGTAGCTCGGCGAGGTAATTCGCGTAACCGTGCTGCACCTGTATATGTACATGCAGAACGTAAACCACCCAGGACATCAAGGATAGTATTCTCCACTGAACCTTTATAAGGCACTTCTACAGTTTTTCCTTCTGAAGACCTAAGCAAACGATAAATTCATTAACATTAACAGCGTAAAATATTTCATAATTAGATTGCGGATCTTTATGCAAAATAAAAGTGATCTGCTTCTATTTCAAGAGACAGATAGATATTTTATTCTTACTTTAATCATTTCAACAAGTTGAAAATAACACATTGGTATTTTTAAATGATTTTAATCTCTTTGCTGTTTCAAAATACATCTACTGAGTTTTGTTAGAAATGCATAAAATCCGTCGTCTATTCATAATTATTATACTGTTTATTATAAACCTGTATTCAGCAACGCCTCCAGCATGCTTTTTCATTGCAGTGCTTGAAGCCATACCATAAAATAATTTAAATTTTTTCCCATTTTTCTCTATAATCTCTCCTCCACATTCATCGTGACCAGCAAACATACCACCTGCCATCACAAAATCTGCACCAGCTCCGAAAGCTTTCGCCAGATCTCCGGGACAAGTACAACCTCCATCCTAAAATAAAATATCATTGAAACGACACTATTAAACAATCACAAACGTAAATGTGAATAACAAGATTTACAGATATTATGTGTCCCTTCAAGCCATGAGCTGCATCTGCACATTCAATAACTGCACTTAATTGCGGATAACCAACACCAGTTTTCATTCGTGTGGTGCAAACAGATCCAGGACCAATTCCAACTTTGATCACATCAGCTCCGGAGAGTATCAACTCCTCAACCATTTCTCCGGTCACTACGTTTCCTGCCTAAACACAATAATTAATTATTATATTTAAGTAGGAAGTATATGCTTGTTAATACCAAGCAGTTAGCAATGTCTTTAAGGGGGTAGAGTCGTTTTTCCAGGATTGCAAGGGTCCATCTCATTTCTCGATACAGTATTTTATCGATAAATATCCCAAATGTCTGACTGACAATTGTCTCAGAACTATCCCCACTCCTGCGAGGTGTACCCCCTTGAGGGGCCGCGAAGCTCGAGAGATCTCGGTCACCGAAAAGTATGACATCATACGGCTCGGGTATATCGGTGAGACACCACTAATTCAATGAAAAAACTTCTTTATTTTCCATTATTGTGTTACGGAACTATCACCAACATATTCGTGGCATTTTTCTAATGAAAATGATACCAAATATGATATAATTCCGATGATATTTACTTGTGTAATGAACGATAAAAATTTCGAATGCAAGGAAGAACAGCGTATGGAAGTTCTCAGAACTGTGCCAGCGTGCCGCGACTCTCCGCGTCTCTTTCTTTCCCATACACAAGTAAATATAATTAGATTTATATCATATTTGGTATCATTTTCATTAGAAAAATGCCACGAATATATTGGTCAAAGTCCCATAAAAAAAATAATGAAAAATAAAGAAGTTTTGTTATTGGATTAGTTATCTTTGCACTTCTCGGCGACCGAGGTCTCTCGAGCTCCGCTGTCCTTTTCTACGTTCGGCAAAAGTCAAAGAATAGTATCCCTGGCGGATAATTGTCCCTGGGCAGACCCATGTTGGGGACAATTATCGATAAAATACCGTATTGCAAAGATGGGGTTTTTCAGTAGTCAAAAGCGCCAGATAAAAGATTAATCTAGGCCGCGTAAAATTCTGCGCATGTAGCTACTTTCATAAAGCTGCGACAGCTACATGCTGCAGAATAATGCAAATTACGGTCTAGGTTGATCTTTTATCTAGCAGTTTTGATTACTGAAAAACCTCATCTTTGCATTATCGAAAAATGAGAAGGCGCATCCTGCACCATTGCAATTCTGGAAACGAGTCTACCCCCTTAACACTAAACCTACCACGAGGCGTCAAATTTTAGGGGTCACTTTAGATTTTTTATTTGGTAATTATTGAGATTGTAAAGGTGTTTTCGTGGGAATTGATTGAATAGATTTTTTGACTCCAGTATATATTATAGTATATTATAGTATATTATATAGTATATTATAGTATATTATATTATAATCTTGTTGTTTTTATAATACCATATACATTAGTCACTTCTGATGGTCGGTAGGTTTAGTGTTGATATTATCTTTACAAAAGTTATTATATTACAAAAGTAAATAATTCTATGATTACTTACAATTATTGTGTGATTAGGGAATTCTTGTCTGACTTTTCTAACATATTCCACAAAATGTTGTGAATATCCATTCGCTACGTCTAAGCAAATAAAGGATAGCTCAGGTACAAATGCTAAAATGTTCGATAATCGCTCATAATCCTCCTTCCCTGTACCAGAGCTTGCAGCAACGTTTTGAAGACAATCCGGATTTTCAATAGCAAACCTTTCCCATTCCTCTGGTGTATAGTATTTATGAATAGTAGTAAAAAGTCCGTACTAAAATATGTATTTTACTTATATTATCTTGTGTTCATTAATTGAACTGTTTTAAATATTGGGTTGGCAAGAAAGTAATTTCAGTATTTTAAGGTGAAATAGAGCCGAATTTTTTAAGCAATGAACTTTAATGAATGGGATATTTTCCCTTCTGTTCGATGATCTTTTGCCAAAAAGAACAAACAAGAGAATATTTTATTGATTAAAGTTCATCGCATGAATAAATTTATTTCACCTTAAAATACCGAAATTACTTTCTTGCCAACCCAATTAATAAAAAATCATGAACAATTGTAATATACCTTTGATAAAGCTTTTGCCATTTCAAATGTTCCTACGGTATCCATGTTCGAAGCCATCACAGGTACTCCTTTATAAGTTCGTTTAGAATTACGAAATGTAATTTCTCTAAGGAGGTCAACCTAGCAAAAAATAAAAATATAGTTAAACATATTATTAATTTCGAATATATTAATTATAGCAAATAACCACACAAAAATGTAACAAATAGCTCGACAATATGTTTTACAATATAATGGTTATAATAATATAGTAATGTCATTGTTTGTTTTAAATAAAAGAGTATAATCTTTGTACTATATAGGTGTATGGATGTAAGGACATTCTTGTTATATGAATGTATAAAAGAGCACATTTTTCACAGGAATCCTTGATAGAACTTGGGCGTGTAACGCTATTACAATTTTAAATTAGATTAAATATTCATAATGTTGTAGTTTCGTATAAAAGAAAAGAAATAGCGAAAGCAAGAAATATAGATATTTGTACGTTTTTATAATTGTTAGCAGTTTTACTTACATCAGATCTACTTTTTAATATACTCCTCTTCGGACGTAATAAAACGTCTTTGAAATCTAGTTTGATGTCGTTTATAATATTAGGCATTTCAATGGATTTTTCAATCGTTCTTTCAAACAGACTTACTTCGAACGGGTTCTGACGTTCTGATGGGCAATAAAGACCATAAACCTATAAATATAAAATACATAGTTTTGCGACAGTTTCTCTAAAGGCGCACCGTTAACTGTAATCCACACTACCTTCGTAAGAGATACGAGAAACGTATGATTGGTTAACCGATCTCAAATAGGACGAGTTACCAATACGATCGTAAGATAATTTCGATACTCGCTGAACGATATGAACGAGCCATTGGTAAAGGTAATCCTAAGTTAGGATTCCTAACGAAATATGAAAAGCAATTTTATACGAATAAACTGCTTTATCCATATAGTTTTAAAGTAAATTTATCAATATTTATTCTTACAATTTATTTTCAATTAATTCAATTCAAATTATAGTGTTCAGTATAAATACAATACATATTCATATGTTCAATTTAACGTTATTTATGATTTGACAGTATTACATGCGATTATGTGGCAGACCAACATATGCATGCTCTTCATTAATGCATACAAAGAATGTTGAGTCTTTATTTCGGCAGAGGATAGCATTTCTGATCGTTACAAGAAATTCAATACAAGACACGTTTTTACTAATTTTTTAAGAATAAAGCATTAAGTTAATGAAAAAAACGGCGAGAACTTATTCAATATCCCAAAAACAAAATTTGGATTATTTTGGCAAATATAAAAAAATACTACAGTTTGTATAGTGCTTACCTTATTTTCTTCTTATAACAACTTGTATATTAGTAAATATTATAAATATAATTTAAACGATACTCGTGTTTAAGAGCTACATGTATGTATTATATTTTTTATGTCGCATACGGCAAAATGGAGATTGAAAAAAAACTTAAATGGAGATTGAAGTTACAATATATGCATAAAACTTATTATTATTCTCATGATAGATGGTTTTCTTATGTAAGAAGAAAGTGATGACACATCAAGTTTTATTCAATAAAAGTGATGTCAACCTACTACATATAAAATTTGATGACTAGGCTGTAACCAGATGTCACAAAATATTTATGAATTTAATGAATACACACTTTTGTGTTGTTCTGTTAAAATAGTGTATTATTTGGAAGGCATCAGAAAACAATAACTGACAAAACTTCAGACTCTTAGCAGTGAAAAATGAGGGCAGTGAAAAATGAGAAATATGATTTTACATATCCTGAAATTCTCCAGTACCATTAGCGTTGAGCATAAGTATGTTCGGATTTTCCTTTTCAAAAGCAGTTGCATCTCTACCACCAGGTCGTTCTTCTTGCCCCCATTCACCCAGTGTCACATTCATTACGTCCGATTGCTCCCGTAGCTTCTCCTCCTCCTTCTGAGACATTACTAACAATGTATAATGAAACATATTATACGAATACAAGTAAAAATTTGTTAAAAATAATTGACCGTACAGACCTATAATCGATCTTATACAAAATTAATCAATAATGTTATATAATTTAGTTTCTCTAAGTTACAAATAAACGAAATACTCAAAAGTAAAACAAATATGCAATACGAAATTGAACCATTTAATCATTTTCACAAACCTGTTTATCCTCCTGAGCAAACTTGTCAAACATGTTTGCATATAATTTTCTCTCCTTCGCTAATTGCTTCTTAATCTGGGCACTACAAATTGCAATGTTTTTGGCAGCTGCTGAATTTTTCGGTTCTATTTCCAATACCGCTTGAAAGTCTTTAATTGCACTTTCAGGCGATGCTAGTGCAAGGTAAGCTTGTCCTCTTCTGAATAATGCCTTCTCATTTTTCGGACTTAAATCCAAAGCTTTATTACATTGAGCTTTCGCTTCAACATACTGATTTAACTTTAAGTAACAAAGAGCAAGGTTTAACTCTGCGGATAAAGTGAGACTATCTCTTTCTGTTTTCAGATCTCCTTTAAAGTCATCTGTAAACTCCAAAAATGAAACGACCTTCTGATACATTTTAGTAGCTAAATTATACTCGTTTGCTTTAAAGTAACGCGTTCCTTTTTCTTTATAAATCTTAGCTTGCTCTATTTTTCCGTCACCCTTCAAAGACCATGTTTCCACACCCTGGAATGTATATAATTCATGAATTAATAAAAAATAACTTTAATTTTTCATATAATGTAATTTCTAAAATTATGTAGTTACCTTCTCAAAGTTTTTCAATTCTACTACATATTCTACAGTTGCATTTGGAGGAATGCTAAATTCTGGTTTCCCTACATTTTTAAATGCATATTTGCTTTGAATTTTAAGTCTTGATTTCTCTCCCTTTCTAAATTTTTCCAAGGCTTTCTCTACACCTTCTATAACACCACAATCTTCTCCTTCACCAAGAGAAAACTGTACATCTCTATCTTCAAATACCTTGCCTTCGTACATTCCCGTTAAATGAACTAAAAAATGAAATTAAAATAATTATCTTATTACTAGACTGCGGATCTTTATGCAAAATAAAAATTGTCTCCATCAATTGCAAGTCATAGGAGCTAAATAGAAATTTCCTTCTTTCTTTAATAATATTGTGGAATTAACCCTTAGCACTCGAATGGCAACTCTGAGGCGCCGCTAAAAATACCATTATTTAAAATATTGTTTAGTTTATTAAATATATCGGGATCTAATCAATTACTAAACATTTAGGTATTGTATGAGGCATTTATACAAATTTTATATGCATCAAATTTTTAAAATCATAGGGAATGGAAATATTCTAAATCGAAAGAAATAATTTAATTTTCGAGTGCAAAGGGTTAAAAATTGCATGTTGATATCCTCGAATTCTTCTAATCTTTCTATTAATCCAAATTTCTTCTATCCCGTTTTCTCAAGAATGCGTAAAATCCATAGTTTACTACACTTACTATCCACTAAAGCTCCATCCTGAGGAAACACCAAACGTGTTCCATGAACAATTTCATGCCTTTCAATACTACCATCTTTGTCGGGGCTTAAATCTTCTCCGATCCAATCAATCATTTCAATCTAAGGAACAAAAACATGTATATTATGATATACAGAGATTTTATAGGTTTATATCACTAATACGCACAGATAGTATGTAAATGTAATACATATGTAATTATGTTTATGGTGGGAATTGTGAATGCTCGTTTCAGTCACAAGAGAACAATGTCTAGAGAAAATTTTGAAAAAATACAAATTCTTAAATTTAGGAAAACGTGATCAACAGTGTAAATGTTGGCGCCTTCAACATTTCTAGGACACAACTTACTTCAAATTTGAGAGTTGAGTCTGGAGGAATATTTGGTGGACTACCCTTGGCTCCATATGCGTAATCAGGAGCACATGTCAGCATTGCAATTTCACCTTTTTTCATAGTAGCCACTCCAATATCCCAAGCTTTGATAACACTTCCTTTTTTAAGATCAAACTTAAATGGTTCGTTACGGTCCCTACTGGAATCTATCTTTGTTCCATCCAGTAGGGTACCGGTATAATGTACAGTTACATTACATCCAAGTGTTGGAGTTTCATCTCCGACACCTTCTTTAATAATTTCCTTCAACACGCCTCCATCCTTTTTAGGAGATATGTCTACAGCAGTCATTCTAATTGAAATAAGGAATTAATTCTCTACTAAAATATTTGAAGAAGAAGAAAATTGAGGAGAAAAAAATGAACTTTACACAAAATAGCAAAATGATTCGCTACCGTAATGTTAATAAGTGATAATACAAACAGGAAGTACACTTCTGAATTTATATTATATGCTTTACAATAGAAATAAATATAATAGGATCGGCAAGCATAATAATTAGACTGCGGATCTTAATGCAAAATAACATTTCTCTGTATCAATTACAAGATACAAGAGCCAAGTAAACATTTATTTCTCTCATTAATAATCTTAAGATGTTCAGAATAATTTGTCGACATTCTTGAATTCTTTGAATCTCTTCCAGTGAAAAAATGAATCTTTTCCAGTTAAAACAGTTTTTAAATTGCACTATCGCATCGACATCGACTCGTTTTTGTCATAAATGCATAAAATCCACAGTCTAATAATAATGGAGAGAATTATAAAGAATTCTATATTATTTTCATAACTTCATAATATAATTATTTTAAAATACATACGTTTTTGTGTTTGAATGTATGTTTTAGATATTAAAATAACGCTTTGCACGAAATCTTCTGCCGCACGTTCAAACTCAGGCAGACGATTCCAGAACTGGCCTCGCAGACGCAGACAGTGTTCCGATTGAAGCCACAATTTTTCGCGCATGCGCGGCAATTTCAGCCTCAGTAACGTAACCTTTTCGATGAAATCGGGTAGCTTGAGCACCCCGCAAACTTTTAAAAAATTACACCAACAAATTCAAACCTTTTTTTGATGTTTCGATTCTCACTATGCGATTCTTATAGAGTTTTTCGCGCTGATTCCGAATCTGGCCTTAATTTTTCTTCTACCGCCAATATAACTGCCTCGGGGCGCTAGGGCTCTGGCCGCTCTGCTGCGTCCTTAGACCATATACAGGGTGTCCCAAAACGATAGCGACAGCGGAAATGGGAGGTTCCTTGGGTCATTTGAAGCGACATTTTCCAAAGCAAAAATGGCGTCCGCGGCTTTGTTTAGGAGTTATTAACGAAAAACACGGACCAATCAGAGCGCGAGCTAGACGCCCGCTGGCACGTTTCGCGCGGCGAGCCGGCAGGCGAGCGTTGGCTTCTAGCTCGCGTATATAAGTAACATTGTATAAAAGCGAATGAGCTTCCTTCACAATCAAAACTCCTAGGCTGTTATGGCTACCTTCAGACTTCACAATCAGACACACTGATATGCAAAATTCGGCGCAGAAATGCGCGTTACCACAGAATAAAAATCCTTTGCGGTATCAACCAAAGCTTACATAAATACAAGCACTCTTCTTTAAAATGACAGTTCTATCCTTTTCTTTAATCACTGGAGAGATTGCATGCAAAAAATTAGCTCCATTGTTTCCAAAACGCGGCAATATTTAAAATATTGTAATATGACAGAGAACGATGCTTAAGAAATATTACCAAAAAAATAATTATTTATAGTAATTAATATAATAAAAAATAATTTTTTTGATAATATATATGTATATATATATAATATATTATATAATATTATATTATATATTAATATATATAATATTATATTATATATTAATATATATATATTAATAATTATAATATATAATATAATATATTATTATATATATATATATACAGGCTTGAAGCGAATATTACCTAGTAATTTTTAATTCTGATAATGCTTTGACGTTTCCTCATCTTACGATCTCAAAGAAGTTTGAAATATTGAATTGTTCATTATTCGTAAATATAATTGGATAAAATAATTAATACCAATTTTTATGATATTGTGAAAAAAATTACATATTTCCGAACTACTTATGTACAAAAATGCATGTACACTTATAATTGCACAACATATGCTATGAAGGTGTCATTTTTACGTAATCTGCAATGAATGAAATTACATTCTTCCTTACTTCCCCGACAACAAAAACATATGCATACGATCTACTAAATTTTAACTCTTTTTATATTTTAATACCTGTAAAGGATTTTTCTTACAGAAATCGATACTATATAGATGATTTGAAATAAAATAATATGTAAATATTTAAACATTTTTCAAACGATAAGAAAAGTATAGTTTGAAAATTTATATTTAGCGTATAAAAATTAATAAGAATTGTTTATTGGTTGTAGAAAAACATAATAAAACATATATTATAATACGCATGTGAGGCAATACTTCCCCATAATTATTAATATTACAATTGTTTTAATTGAAATTAAAAGTTATCGTAGTGAGAGATTAAATGAAGAATATTATATAATTAAAAAGCAATACTAATTTCGTACTATTTATGATTTATGTTACTTCATTGTCATTGTTTTTTTTATCATTAAACTACTATAATGACTATGAGTAAGCTTCAAGACAATGAAAAAAAATTATGATTATGACACACTAAAAAATTGCAGGAAATAATACAATGGACATATGTTTTTTCTGATGTAAGATTAGCTTTGTAATTGTCTTCTGTAGGTATAAAGAGATGATTGTGTTTTAAACAGACCAGTTTTCTAGTGCAACTCCCGCAAAATGCAGTTCTTTAACTATCGTTTCTTTGTTTTTCTGTTATTTTGTATTGTGGTATGACATTAACAATAAATCAACTATTTTTTTCGTTTCATTATGCTTGTTACTATAACGACCATCATCGTATGTATGATTGCTAACTGTAAAATATAGATATAGTGTAATTAACGCAACCTGAAATTCATATTTTTTACACAGCGCTTTCATTACACGCACATTTCTATAAACACACTTTTATTTCGTAAAAGCAAAAAAGGAGAAAACATAAAAAGCTCGGAATCGCATGGGAAGATATAGATAAATTATTCTTATTCATGTATGTTCGTTCCAAGAAATTGCAACGTTTTATTGTTTTCTTTTTCATACCAATGATTTAATAAATATAATTGTTGCAATAATATTGTCATTTTACTTTATATTTTTCATTTAATCCTTCCGGCCCGAAGGACAATTTTATGATTCTATGATACTGATACTGATAATGTCGATTGCGAAATGCGAAATCGCGAGTACTTTGTTTCGAAACATGCTTTGAAATATACCACATAAAATTAAATTACTAAGTTGGTATGGTGTAAGTCCGTTGGGTCGGAGGCATGGAAGATTGATTACATTTTTGATTTCACTATGTTTGTGCCAATAATTTTGACATTTACTCTATGTATGTATTACATATACATATATTATCTCTAATGGATGTGGGCGTTGCGTTATCAATAATTGCGATTATGTATTAGTAGACTACTGACATTCACATTGATATTTTCAAGTATGTATACAAGTATATCTTTATGTATCTTCCATCAACAAATATATACTTGCACAGTGTCACTCTGAACAAAACCTTTTCCTCTTTCTTTAATTTGAATTATGTTTTTTTTAAATTGATAGACACGAATAATGTTTGTGTAAATTGATAGGCATCTACAGTGGCCATGAATTTAGAAGCGGCTACTGCTGCCGCTGCCCGACGTCATGATGATGGAGTGGCATGTAGAGGTCGAGGAAGGCAAAATGGTGGAAACAATGGTGGAGGCGATAATACAAATAGCACAGCCGGTACGTTATAAATTTTCGTACTTTTATCATCGACTACGTATAAGACCTCATATCTCGTCGGAGTTGTTATACAGTGTGTATAATTTTCTGCTGAAAAAACACTTTTACATTTTATGTTAAATGCAGGGGTCGCAAACTGACGACCTTGATGATTTCTTTTCTAAAAATCAATTCTTTATAATAAAAATCAGGTCTTTGTTAGGGCCTTCATCTCTATCACTTTTTAGTTTATGTTTTGATTAACCGAATGATATTAATTGGTTAATGAATCTAATTGATTGGCTCTTTGCTGCATTTCAGTTCGAGGCCCCTGTTTATTAATAAATACATACCTTAAAAATATAATTTTATTTACACATTGTTAATGATGTTTTCATTTTTTGAACCTTGAGGACTCGATTTAATTAAATAGAAAAATATAGATTTTTTTTAATATGCTTGCATTTCAATAATTATAATTATTTATGTAGGAGCCACAAGTTAAGAAACCGGATAAGGATGATTCAACGATTCACATGATCACGCAAGAAATAAACTTGAATAAATAAAATTTATATATATACTTACAGTGTTATAGAGTATAATTAGTGTAACTGTTTATGTAGAAATATAATAAATATAGAAATGTAGAGATATACATAAGCATCAGGTGAACTTTGTAATTTTTTATATTTCACCTTTATAAATATTACACAATCATTGTAATTGATCTACAATTGTCTTACTAATTTCGCAGTCAAAGAATTACTAGCAATGCATGTTTTAACTAACTATATCATTAATCCTTATATTTTATCAAAACTAAAACAAATTTTTCACTTTTAGAAAATCAATTAAAATGAAAGCATCTAAACATAAAAATTAATATTAGTAAAGGATAAAACTTTTTGGGAAAAGTAAAGGATAAATGAGATATTTTGATACACATAGGTAGTTTTGTTTAAAACATCTATAAAATATAATATATGTATAAACATTCCAATATCAACAATCTTAAGACCTAAATGATATTTTCTAAGAACATATTTAATGTGTTTGGAATGATATTAACAATGAAATTATGAATCTTTAGTTACTAAACAATTTTATACAAATATTTGTCTATATGAAATTGTATCAAATACTGGACCTTTGCCAGCGGTAGTGTAAGCTTATTATTATGTAATTATTCATTTCAGTTTAACTAGTGTATAAAATGAGTTACGAAGATTAAAATTTATAAAAGTGTTTGTGGTTTTCTGTTTTCTGAAAAGTCTTTTGTAAATGGAAGTATTTGATTTGATAATTACATAATTTACATAATGATTTTCTGTTGAAAGTAAACATAATTAAAAGTAAACAAGTTAACTTTTTAAACATTTCAATGTTCAATGACTTGGATGTTTACATATTTATTGTAATGATTTAAATAGGTACAGTATTGTGTATTCTACATAACTCAATATTTATGTATATTTTTATGTTGAAAAATATTGTACATAGCATAAAATATCTAATAATATTATGAAAATAAATTCCTTAGTATTGTCAAATTGAAGAAATTTTTAACTTGAGGCCTCGGTTTTGTAATTACATTTTTAATGAATTCAATTTTCTTTATACTAAAATACTCGCTTACTATTCTTGTTTGTGTTATTTTATTTTTCGAATATAAAGAACATAGTATTTACACACAATTCATACAAGAGCGTTAAAGAAGAATTAATTTAATGGTTTGCAATTTTAAATCAGATCTTGTTTAGAATTAATCTCACCTCTTTATTATCATCAATAAAACTCGATAACAATATTAAATTCTAAATATATTGTCAAATTAATACTTAATAGAGTTTAATTGTTATCACAGTATCTTTCATTATTTTGAAGTTGATTACAAAAATGGCCTTACACATGAAATAACTGAAGCAATGTAAAAATTATTTCAAGTCCGAGGAAACGTTTTTAGATTTATGGAGGGTAAAATTGAAATGTTACTTCTTAATATATTGTTGAGTTGCCATTAAAAAGCTATATATATATGTACCATGTGCTACAGGTGCAACAAAAAAGAAATGACTAAGATGATGTATATGTGATTTCTATTTCTCCATTTAATTTTAAATCTAATTCTTATTTACCATTACAGTTATATATGTATGTTATAATTTCGGAACATTACGTAGTACTATATATCAGCGTGATGTAAAGCGAATGCGATGTATGAATAATACGTATATTTTTACATTTAATTAAGTAACAATATCATTATTTTTTTCAGTACATCCATAAAAGTTTAAAACTTTAAAATGTACAAAAATTAACCTAATAAACACTTTTCTTACATATAATATATATTGCACATTTTGTTTATTTTTTTAATAAGTGAGTAAGATCTTTGTTTTGCTTCTGAAGCATTATATCCGTTTTCTCAGCTTTATCCGTAATGTTGTCAATTAAATCATTTTGTAAATCTATTTCTTCTGATAGTCCTACTGCTAAACCTTTTAATCTAGCTAATGAACCGCTCATCTCATCTAAATTCTTTTCTATAATCTTGCTAACATTATTTGTCATAGAGCTACTATCATCATCATCGTACAAACCACGCAATTTTAATGCTGGACTTGTACTAGCTATATTAGTCTGAACTTGCTCCAAAGAATTTGATAGGGCTGGCGATGTCATTGACTCGGAACTAGAAGACTCTGATAATTTAGTCGACGGTATAGGTGCATCCAATGATTTACCGCTGAGATAATTCTTTAGACTCCCAAATACACTTTTTATTCCTTGAATATGTTTCTGACTAAATCTTAAAGTACTATTGATATCGTCTAATCTTTTCTCTGTTCTTTCTAATTGTTCTCTTTGTCTAATGAGTTCCTAAAATAAAAATAATAATATTTATATGTATACAGAATACACATAAGCATAAATATATTGTATTACTGTAATATAAAATAATCTTTTTTACTATTGCAATATTCAGTATTTTATTAAAAATAAAATTAATTTCTCATTATGTACATTAATATTTTATGCAACATGTACTAAACAAGTAATAGTATACATATGTAGAACAATGTAGTATCATAATAGATTGAAAACCAATTAATTATAGCTGTCTAAAATAGCTTATACATACACTACTGTGCAAAAGAAAGGAGCACCCAATATAATTGTAAGATATAATGACAAACAATATCTTTATGTAGAAATTGTATTCTACAATGATTGATTTATTGCATTTAAAGTATTGGATAATCCGCAATAACACATAATTCTCAGAACTATTCAATTAAATAGTGGAATCCTTTTTCAAAACTTACTGTGTTCTTCTTTGATTTTTTTACTAAATTTACTTGCTTTTCTATTAAATATGGCCGGGTGCTTCATTCTTTTGCAGAGCAGTGTATATTCATTGCCAATTAGAAATCGTAATTCTTAGAATAAAAATTTTCCGAATAAGGATTAATACAGCTATTAAAGCAGCATTGGAAATTTTGATATGATTTTGATGTAAACACGGGCTTATCGGTCGTGTTTTCCAAGAAATATTATCCATGAACCCTTTGTGTATAGTCGTGTGTCAGTAAACGATAAGGCTTTTACATATGTGTTCAGATATTATTTGAAAATTACCTCTGCGGTGGCAGCTCCAATTTGCTCAGAATCTCGTAATAATGAAATGGATCTCTCGGATGATTGAATTGTACGCTCTTCGATCTCCTTTTTTTGTTGTAATAATTGTCGATGATTGTTTTCGAGCTCGTTGTCATAATTGGTATACTGATTGTAACTGGTATGTCCGATAGATCTCGATGGTGCCCTTTTCAAAAAGGTTTCATCGGTGACATCTTCAAGCGCGAATAATGGGTTCTTCGGATCACTCAAATAATTGTGACTTGCCATTTCGTTACTAATATCATGCACTCGAAGAATTTTACGCAAAAATTGCTTCAAGATCTGTCCGAGTCGTTCACAATCATACACACGTAACGTAACATCCACTAAGGTCTCTTTCTACTCATAAGTATAGAGTATAGACAATCATAGACTAGTAACTCTCTTGTTTTGAACGGACACATTGCAGCGCCACTGACGAGAGAATAAAAAATCGAATATAAGAGAAGGAATCTAATTTGAATTATATAAAATTGCATCAACTCAATTTTAAGTAAAAAATTACTTTCATTATGTATCGTTATGTATATAATAAAATAGTCTTTTTTTCAAGCGTACTATGAGTACTATGAGACTTTTCTTTCCGTCTTCCCAACTGAATATAGATTTTACTGATATCACTGATATAGCATGTACGATCAGTATACAGCGGATATCTTTATGCAAAATAAAAATTTTCTACCCGAATTGCAACAAACTGGAGTGAAATAGAAATTTATTTTCTTTCTTAATATGATCAATAGGTTGAAAATAATGTAACAGTATTTCTAAATTCTTCTAATGTTTTTCTTATTTTCGTCATAAATGCATAAAATTCGCTGTCTAATAATCAGAGAGGATATTTCACTACATTTCAAATTTTGCTTCTTTTTTGGCAATACTGGAAAAATTACTTGATGGAAATTGCTGTCGTACCTAAATTCACGCATACAATAAATGTTAGCAGAGAGAATATTCTCTCAACTTCAGACGGCAGGACAGAGAAGTTCGAAAAAGATGTGTAATTGTCGAATCACTCGGTTTTCCCGCCCAATGCAGATCTTTGTTTGATGGTATATTTTGTACACATGTAAAATATTATGATTTTAGCCTATTGACATTCACAATTGTAAGAAGTGCAAAACTTTCTGCTCTGTCGTCGTTGCAGTGCAATGAATATGGTATTGTAAAATGTATTAATTACGGAAAATTATTATATAGATCGATTGTATTTTATGGTTACAAGTCTCAATCCGCACACACTCTTTGGTAACTACTGTACGGCGACATCCTTCCCCACTTTTCCATATGTTTTGACAATGGTACATTCATATGAATGTGTAAACACGGATTTGCGATAATTTGTCTTTATGCTGATTAATAGATATAGTTCCCTAGTAGTGTCTATCCGAAAAAATTCTATCGTATGTAAATCTCTGTTCAAGTCACTTATTGCTTTGAAGACGGAATAATATATAGTGCTTCTGATCGTTGTTATTTTGAATGCTTTTTTTTGCTTTTATTAAACGCAGAGTATTTTTAAAATATTGGTAATAGATATTCGCGTCCATATAGTTTCATAAATTGAAAGTGTAATTTTATGATGAACATGTATATAAACATAATTATAAAAATTTATTGTAATTATAGATAAAGAACAGAGGATAATTGATGTGCTTGATGATTCAATACATTACATGATATACCTCGTGTAATAAATGTAAGTGACATCGAGCAGTCTTTGGAGTTGATAATGACAGATTCATCAACTACAACCAGACTTGTATCATCTATCAGTATAAGAGGTTTTAATCTTAGTACTAGAACTATGGAACATTCTAGAATATTTGCAAATAATATATCTTCTACTATAGAAGATATTAGACCGTTGATAGAAAATGTACGTGTTGTAAGTGTTTTTCGATATATACTTTCGGCGTATGCATTGTCGTATTAATAATGTGCTTAATAGTAATCTTTCTGTTATTTTGTTTATAGCCACCTAGGATCACGTTAACTTCATTATTAAACATTCAGAACATTCAGAGAATTCAAAGTTCGTCGAGTATACTACTTCCCTCAACGGATAATTACATAATTGATGTTGAGGGTCAACCAACAATCGATACACAACCACATGATGGCTCCGATCATAACAATCACCATCACCAACAAACAACTGCTACAGATAATTTTTTAAATAATATTCGTGAAGCTGCAAATGAAGTTGTGGGTGAAAACCACAACAACAACACTAACATTGCCATTAATAACAATAACAACAACAATAATAACTTAGAGGAAAACTCTACAGAAACGCTACAAATGAGACCAGAAACACGTGCACTATTGAAAGGAATGCAAAAATATATTTTTTTCATTTCTCTTCTACTTGCCAAAGGTCTTTATGATCATAGAGTTAGTGTATTGAATTTTTTAGTATTATTTGTCACATTCACTCATGCCAATAATGTTGTGAAACGTGAGATTGCGAAACAACATAATAAAAGTTGGATTTCTCTTTTAGTTATCACATGTTATATCATTGCATGTATAGTTTTTATTCCTTTTGAGTGTGATACACATATATTTTTCCCTTACACCCAGCCTGTTACAATCTGGGAACTACTGTGGTCAATTTTGATAACAGATTTTATTCTGAAACTTATTACTATTATTTCTAAAGTGTTTTTAACATGTCTACCTTCCAAGCTTCTACCGCTTCGAAAAAGAGTAAGTTTTTATATATATAATTGTCTCATAATATTAATAAATTGAAAACTAAAAAACAATGTTGTCTCAGGGAAAATATTATCTGATGTTTGAAGCAACATCTCAACTTTATCGATGTGTTGTACCTATACGACCATGGTTATACTATTTTTTTGAAGCATACGAAGGCCCAGAAAAGATTTTGGGAATTATTATCTCTATATTATACATAATCAGCAAACGAACTGATTTAGTGTCTCGTTTAAAATTATTTCAAACTGCAGCTTGCAAATTATTTCAAAATGTGGTATGTACTGCTATCTGTCTGTAAGAAGTATGTATATAGATTTGCAAAAAGTTAAGAATTTGAAATTTTGTAGAATTTGGGATTGTCACCATCCAAAGAAGAGTTAACAGCATCTGGAGGTATTTGTGCAATTTGTCATGAAGAATATTCAATGCCAGTGAAACTACTCTGCAACCATATCTTTTGTGAATCGTGTGTTTTAACCTGGTTAGATAGAGAACGTTCATGTCCATTATGTCGTGCAGTAATTACTGATGACCCTATTTATCGAGATGGCCATACAACTCAGTATATTCAGATATATTGACCATGATGTAATGTACATTTAATTGCTGAACCTTTTTTTACTTCTTACATTAGTTAAAAAAGCTTCCATTCATCGGTTGCAACAAACAGCTATAATTGAAATCATTTACACTGTAAAATTTTCTTCAATAGTTTATAACACTTTAGATATTGTTTATTTATTTTTACACTTTTAATGTATGCAATGAGATGACTTTACATTTATAGAGTACTTACTAAGAAAATCAAAACTTAAGTTTTCATATGAATTAAAAAAAAATTGTGGAACTGTATAAATGTTATAACTCTGTAAAATATTTTGTACATAAGACTTAAGTAATAAACATGCGCGCAATAAGATAAGATTTGTATCTCAGAGATGACTTATGAAACGTTAACTTTTTATTTATGAAAATAATGTGACCAATTTATGAAAATAATAAACAATTGCAACATTTTTCCAATGCATTAGTCTATTACTTTCCATGTCAATATATTTAAAAAAAATTGTCAATTTTGTATACGATAACAAATATTACCGATGAAATATGAAAGTTCTGTATTAGATCTGTGTAAAACTGATTTAGAATCTAAATTGATCTCATTACCGATAATATCATAACATTTGGTTACCAACTATAGACTGCTATGTAATGTAAATGTAATCTAACTAACATTACATTGTCGATAAGATTTATTAACGTACAACGTAAGTATTTTCTTTAAGATATTATAAAACATATTGTCGTACTGGACTTTAACACTGACGATAAAGTAATTACTATGTATGGGTATTACTTTAGTATACATAGAAAAATAGTTCAGAAAACATTGGTTTTTAATCGTGCCTGAAAATATTCTTCATCTCCTTTAGTTGCTTGTTTGTTAATCTCTTTGTGACGTTCTCTACTCACAATTTCTTCTAAAATTTCTCCATCTCCTTTAATTAACCTATAACAATATTAAATGTCTTGTATGCTATTTACAACATATTAATGGAAATTATAGTTGTGCTCTGTGTTTGTATTACCTATATCTTCCAGTTACCTCATCATATACTCTACGTATTACGTTTTGTTTCTTTTCCCATTCTTCTTTTGTCATTGGTGCCATTGTCTTCGACTTTTCCGCTTCTTGTGAAATGTCTTTACTAACATTATCCTTACATTTGTCAGTGTTGCGAGCCTTCTTTTTAGAAGATGACTTCTTTAGCTTTTTCTTCAACTTTTTCTTCATCCTTTTCTTCTTCTTACGTTTCTTCATAACTTTCTTTAATTTTTTAGCTTTTCTCTTTGCTTTCTTGCGTTTTCTTTCATCTTCGGATGTATTGGAACTGCTACTGCTGTCGCTACTACTGCTGCTGCTGCTACTAGAACTACTGCTACTACTCTCGCTACTGGTACTGCTAACGCTTGTAGAACTTGAAGAAGATAAGGACCTTTTCCTTTTAGATTTCTTATGCGTAGAATGATCAGTCTTTTCTTCTACATCTTCTTCTTCCCTTTTTTTATCTTTTCCTTTTGAATAGGACTCGTCCGCATTACCTTTCCTTGATTCTACTTTATCCATGTTCGATCGTTTTAAATTTCGTTCTTTTGAATTACTTTCTCTTGAATATTCGCTGGAATCTTTTATGTCTCTCTGATAATCATAGTTCTGACTGCTTCTACTTCTAGATCTATTATATGGTGGTCTTCTAATATTGTGATTCGAAAATCGATTATTTCTCCTTTCGTTATTATACTTATGATATTGTGAATTATTGTGCATTCTATTCCTATCATAAAACCCGGAGTGCTTGTAAGGTCGATAATTGAACATACGTTTCCGATTATCTAAATATCCACTGCGTCCTTTATAATACCCTCTACCTTCCCTTGTATTTGTTCGGTATAATCGCATTCCATTTTCATATCTTTTATCCCACTTGTTGCTCCTTTTGTCTTTATCATTAGAGTGTTTAGCTTCACGACTAGAACCGCTAGAAGAGCTCGAGCTGCTCGAGCTGCTTCTATGTTTTGATTTCTTTCTTTTATCTTTACTGCATGCGTTACGCCTGGTTTTCTTGACATCAGAATTGTCACTGTGTGAAGATACTGATTGCCTTCTGTCCCTTTCTTCCTTACTCTTAACACATTGGTCTGATCGCGAATCACTTTTTTCTCTGTTACTCATTATAATTTTGTTCTATCTTTCTAGACTACATAAATCCAACTGCGATCCAGTTCTTATGTCGTTTATCTTGTATTTACCGCTAAATCGCATCGATAGTTAACCTTCAATAAAGCGGAAGGTCTCTCCGTTGTAAATGTTCTCGCTCGGAATGGGAGATTATAGTCGTTCATAGATGGATATATAAACGATCAAATATCGCTAAATATTTCACAAATATTTGCGCACTATTGATGTTCGGATACATACTACTGGAACATAACTATAACTAACCTTGATTTAACAAATTACAACATTTACAACTATAAGTAACTTCTTCATCGATTTCCATTTCAAAAACTTGTCGAAAATTAAGGCAACCTCTCATGGCGAGATTATATGTGAGGCAACATTAGGGCAGATTAGGGATGGACGTAGGGTCTTTCATGATTATTTTCCAACTGTTGGCAATAGTTTACTAGAAACTGCGCCGCGTTAAATTGAAACGGTACACTTTATTTTCGAAATATTTTAATAATTCTCTCAATTTTACTCCGTCCAGTATTCCATTAATACTAGTCTTCGTATAGTTAAGTGAACAAAAACTTCTCTTTTATTACATTATTGCTTTATTTTCAGTTTTATAAGAACTGTCTTACTGTATATTATTGTGTCGTTCATCAAAATTCAATTGTTTTGTAATGTGTCCAACCATAAATTTTTGTATTAAAATTTCTTATAAAAACATGTTTAAATCTTCAACGAATTTTTTAATCTATTAGTATTACTTGTACGCGTTAAGTAAAGAAAATTATGAAGCGGATTGGCGACAAATGTTCTTGCAAAGACAAAGTAATTTATTAACTTTTTAAATTGAACGAACGTATAAGATTATTTCATTTTCGGAACATTATCAATTTATAAAGAGTATGTTATTTGATACTTTGCGCACATCACTATTATTGAAGTCACTATATATATATAAGTTCAGTATTCACATTATATTTTATCGTGCTATTTTGAATTTCGCTTATATTTACGAATAGGAATCGGAATTGTTTACCAATTCGCATTAAAAGAATATCATTTACTCGAAAATCGAGTGATCCGGCTACTGAAAGATCACTGTTCGAAATTAAAAATAACTCGACCGCATGCCAGTGGCGTTTGTTGGCCTCTGTCGCGCTCTATTCAGAATTTTTAAATTGATCCGATATACATTCCACGTTTTATTGGCGTCACTTAAGTCACATCAGTTTATTGCAGCTATTCTTAAATAAGTTTTATAGATCCGATTTTTGTTACATAAATAAAAAATAATAATTAAAGTTTGAAATCTCGTTATTTTAGGAGACAAATAAATATGTTATTGTTTAAGAAAAAATAATATATATTTTTAAATTGGTTCAAATGAAACTTGCGTAAGTTAGGATGATTGCTATGTTAAATGCGATAATAATCATCATTATAAAATATTGTGATATATAAAGTATGGAAATTTCATAGAAGTTTATACTAGAGGTCTCGAGTCGAGTCGGACAATGATCGAGTCGGGTTGGGTCGAGTTCCCGGAAGTTTACAAAGTTCGGGTACCCGCGATTTTCGGGTCGGGAAATTTGTTCGGGATCCCGGAAGTTTATAAAGTTCGTGTACCCGCGATTTCAGGTATCCGAAGTGGTAATCGGGTCTGGTCGAGCTGAGGTCCCGAAAGTTTGCAATATTCGGGTACTCGAAGTTAAAGTTCTACTTATATAAGTATAATGCTGTTCTATGATTTTTCAGTTCAATCTTTTATTTTCACTGGCAGGCTCAGAATGATTTTTGTATTTTTAGTATAATCGGTTCTCAAACTTCGATTTCAAGCAAGACATCGTAATATGCATAGAGTTATTTATCGCTGATTTGATCGCAGACTTGCCCCAACTTTAACTTTGAATATACCGGAATATTGCAAACTTTCGGTACCCCGACTCGACCCGATTCGATTATCATTTCGGGTACCCGAAATCGTGGGTACTCGAACTTTATAAATTTCCGGGATCCCGACTCGATCCCAAACCCGATATTTCCCCTATAACCCCTAGTTTATGCTGAATACAATTGACAGATTGTAAATTTAGTCTGAAATCAAGTATAACAGAAAATCGAATGAAGTTTTTCGTTTCACTTGAACCTTCTTACTTATTTATATAGAATTAAGTGTATGTTAACATTGTTTATACATTTACAACTTTACCATTACAATAAATCACTAATATATTCTTTTTTAAATATTGTACAGTTATTGTCGCCGGTAACAAAATATACGGAATTGAATCCGGCTCTGTGTGCCGAGCTGCGAAAAATTGTAGATACAATGCTTGTCCCTGGGAAAGGGTTAATGGCTTGTGATGAATCCCCATCGAGTTTGAATGCGCGATTTGATGAGCTTGGTATCGAAAATACGGAGACACAACGACGAGATTATCGGCAGATGTTGTTTACCGCTGATGAGGTCATTGCACAACATAATGTCTTATAGATTTGAAGAGTTAATTCGTAATTATTAAAAAATTCTAAATTATTTTGATAAATTGAAATTAAAGTTTCTTTCGACTGCGCTGAAGGCTTTCACAAAAATCCGTTTTTATTCTTGCACTGAATTCGAAAAATAATCGAATTTGATTTATCGGGCACACGGTTCAAGACGTTCTATTTTAATCCTATTCACAAACTTGCTCTTGTAGGTACATATTTACTTGGCAACGGGAACATTATTTCTTGGAATTTCATTTGGCGCACACCAATCCGAAAATTAACATATATTATATTCATTTATGAATAGTCGTTCCTTTCATTTTGCGAACAGAAGTGATAAATTGCAATAAAGTTGTTGAACATTGAAAACCTTACATTTTTATATGTATATATAGTTATATACAGACACGTGTACAAAATTACACCTTGTAACACATATTTAGACTTTAAACTTTGAATAATTGAATATTATTTTTCGTGTCTTTATTTAGTCTTTATGTCTTGTTTTCAATACGGAATCGAAATAGTTTGGCGAACGGTAATCCTGTTGCGTGAATTGGCAGGGCAAACGACCGTATTGTTGAAGTAAATGTTTCTACTTCTAATTTTCGAAAACAACATTACGAGGTAGAAATAAAATGTTGAATAAAAAATTGTGGCATCATGTACGCGTTAAAGATCAGTGTATTGTGCAATGCAAAAGAAATCTGATTCGTAGATCTTTGGACCTTTTTATCACAGTCTCAACTAACAAAATACATAAGCGGTGTTATTCTGCATCCCGAGACAGTTTACCAGAAAACAACCGACGGCATTAGTTTCGTCGAACTGTTACAACAAAAGAACATTCTACCCGGCGTGAAGGTCGACACTGGATTAGTGGATCTCTTTGGCGCTAGTAATGAGAAGACCACCGAAGGGTTAGACAATTTGCAAGAGAGATGTATTCAATTCAAGCGAGACGGTTGTCATTTCACGAAATGGAGATGCACGTATATGATCTCGGATAACACGCCAAGTCAGTTGGCAATGAATATCAATGCACACGTTCTTGCAAGGTCCGATTCAAAACAATTATATGTATAGAATCTTTTACAATTAATTATTTAAGATATGAATTTATACAACGTGTTTAATAGCGTGTGGGTCACATGTTCTTCTATAAAATGGAATTAATTTCGATCTATATGAATATTAGTAATTAGTCCCATATTAAGCCTGCACGAACTCAATAATATTTTCTTGCTTTTGGCACGCCCATTTCTTCAAAAAAGCAGATATTTTATCTGCTAAGTGTCGATTACATATATGTACATGAACTTACTCAGGACATTAATCTTCATAATATATAAGTATTTCAAAATAATTGAAATCAACGAGATAAACCCTGCCGTATACATCATTATCGGATTAATTTTATTCTTTTTTGATCCATTTTTTAAGGGATGTGCAAGTTATCTCCTCGTTATTACTGAATAAAAAATAAACGTTTTTGTTACTATTTCGAATGACATTTATTTTGTAATTACAGAAATAAACAAATTTATTCCGTTTTGTGATAATATAAAAAAACATTTTTAGTTCAATATTTTTATTTTTGATATAATATTTACCTATTAGGTAACAAGTTTGACGAAAGGGGGCCCAGCTCCGATGACCTTCATCTTCACAGATGTTGTCAAGGTCAATATTCAATAATCGAACAACTTTTTCCTAACACATATGCATCCGTCGCTCGGTCTTAGTTTCGGAGATAATTGCAAAAAACTCTTTTGTTTTGTAAAAAACTGTCACTGAACGGTAATTAAAATGTACAGAATCATATACAAGATCTTAGAGAGAAGGTATAGATTAAGTTGGTTGGTGGTTCAGTTGAGTTAGGAGGGGCGGCTTCTCACCTAACGCAGCGCCTACGATAATATGTTTCGCACATAGATTTCTGTATTTATTGTTGGGCCGATCTAACGGCCCAGATCTAATCAAGGACTAACCCAAACCTAATCCAGACCTAACGTCCACACGCAAAACATAAAAGGATTATGGAGAAAAGTGCGTGCCAATCTTCCACGTTTTGGCGTATTCGAGAATATCATTATACAGTAGTTATATCGCGGAATTTTTATTTAAAATCGTATCGACGTATTTTTTGAAATAATGAGCACAATGTATCCAATAAACAATTAATTCAAGATATATTAATATTTTTCTATTTTTGAGTATCCTGCGTTAAAACTTGCAAAATTAACTGTACTCGTGTTATCTCGATTTATTTAACACTAGGTTTACGGAGGTCTAGAAATAACTATTTCACATTATTATATAAACATAACAACAATGTGTCTATCCAAACTTTTGGCCATTTTTCCAATAGTATATACCCCAAGAAATAAATTTGGTAAATAATTCCTCAAGGAAGCATCTTTACAATCTTAATAATCGCAAATTAAGAATATTAGAACCCGTCATTTTGACTGGTCCCGTAAACCTAGTGTTAAAGTTCTTTTTGCAAACATCTCGGAAACTAAGACCGAGCGACGGGTATATGTATAGGAAAAAGTTGTTCAGAATGTTGACTTTGACAACATATTTCAAAGGCAACGCGATCGGAGCGGGGTTAATATTTATCTACTATACTTATATGGTCAAAGTCTGCAACTTTTCATTTATATTTATATCAAGTAACTATATATAATTATTGCACAGCACAATATCCACTTTATTTAAAAATAATTTGACGTGTTATATCTACGTTCAACGATTCATTATTCGTCGTAAATTGTATCATTGTGAAGAGAAATGCAATCACACAGCTGATAAAAGCAACGGTTACAATTCGATTTCCAGTATCTCTACTGAAACGATTGATTATTAGACTATTATTAATTACACACCGTTGGTTAAAGTTTCGTCATATACAGGGTGTTTCGTCTAAAACAGGCCACCTAAATATCTCCTCTATCTCTGATAATACAAAAAATGTTTCTAACGTAATCTAAATGGTTTCAAAAGACGAATCAGATGGAAGAATCGTTTTTTAT
>CM052259.1:4189769-4203175 GCA_028455795.1 Lasioglossum marginatum | reverse complement strand
TTCGTCTTTTGAAACCATTTAGATTACGTTAGAAACATTTTTTGTATTATCAGAGATAGAGGAGATATTTAGGTGGCCTGTTTTAGACGAAACACCCTGTATAGTATTTGATGATTGTTAAATTTGTGTCAGCAGCACTTTTGACAAATTTTTCAATGGCAAATAATAACTGCTATATTATTGAATAGTAAGAGTTCAATTCGATATTTCTAAAACGCTTATTTATACTGTGATACTCGTTATACGAACGTTACTAATTTTAGCAAACTGTAACTCTACGAATATTTTCAGCCCGTTTTCTCCTGTACATTTGATACGATCGATTTTTGTATGTAGTTCGTTTAACTAGACTTATTAACTAATGTGTGTGAATCCTTTTTTTTTTCTTAAGATATGCCACTATATGTCAGAGTGCACGATTGGTACCTATTATAGAACCAGAAATATTAAATCCTGGCGACTACGGAATAAATAAAGCGTTGGAGGTACACGAAGAAGTCATGTCTATCTTATTTCGTACTCTAAATGAACATCATGTTTACCTGGAAGGCGCAATCCTGAAACCAGCGATGGTTCTGTCGGGAATCAAGAATAAAACTAATTGCACATCACAAGTAAAATATCGTAAAAACCCACATTAACAATACGTACATTTATTTGCGAAGTTCTATCGCTAATTATACATACCGCGAAATTTTTCAAAAATCTTATGTAAGATTTAATGAATCACGTGATTTATAAATTCAATTACAAATCGTAATTAATAGACTGTATTAACTATAAGATTCCATTATAGAAATGGGATTATCAAATAGTTTTTGCAAACTTGGAAAACGTCGCGTCGTAGATACGACAAGAAAAAATGCAACGCTTTTAGCTTCATAATTTATTGCAGCTTAACGTCTTAATATGTCTGATAAATTCTTTCAACGTATTTACTTTACTAAGATTATGTTTTAGTGTTCATACTGATAGAAATTGTTTATTGTGCTATTCAATCGAATTACTTTATAGATGTTCTGTTTTTATAGAAGCTCGTTGTATTCGAGATTAAGATTTTTAAATTAAAATTTCATTTATTTAAATATGTGTTTATAGATAATCGCGGAAACCACAATAGTGGGTCTACAGAGAACAGTGCCACCAGCAGTTCCAGGGGTCGTATTTCTTAGCGGTGGACAATCAGATACAGAATCCGTGACGAATTTGAATAGTATTTGTTCATACGAAGGGAAAATTCCTTGGAGACTAACCTTTTGTTATGGACGTGCAATACAAGTACGATTGATTATTCTACATTCGTTAAAAATGTAGTAGAACTATCTGTATTTAAAGATTTAAAGTAATATGCAAATGGACTCGGATATATTATATACGTATGTATGTATATAAGTGTATATAAATGTATTTAGAATATTGGAGATTACACACATAATTCACACAGGAGAATGTGAATGCTCATATAGTGTGTAACTCTTAAGCGTAGTACATAGCCATATGCAAGATCAAATTAACAATTCTTAAATGTGTATTGGTATGACTGTGTAAAAACAATTGATTTCCAATGATCAATTGAGTAAGAATTAATATTAAATAAATTATTTGAACGTACAATGGAAAATCCACTTAAGAGTTGCATTTATGTGGATCCAATATTGTTTTGTTACAAAATTACATAGATTTTTGAACACGTCACCGCACAGGTTCCGTACTAGATTGTTGTGAGTAGAATTCATTCGATCGTGTAGTAGAATGCTTAAAAATTGAGATATTCTGTTTTAGTTTCAATATTTTTATGTTTTCATGAAGAACGCAGCCATGAAGGTTTGGCGGGGACAGCCAGGAAACGTGGAAGAAGCCCAACGAGTCTTACTCGAGAGGTCAAGACTCTGTTCTGAAGCAGCTTTGGGCAAATTACAGGAGGACGGAATGTGCACTAAAAAAGCCCAAAAATAGCAATAGTGGACAAATATTTTTCACGTGACTTTATTTGTTACACAAATTGTAATCGACGCAACGATTTTTCTATCCAGTTCAAGATATCACCTCAAATTGCATCATGCGAATTTCATTTATACTTTTCTATTGATCTTTTTTGAAAGCCTTGGCTACACAGGATAATACAAAGCAACTTTCGCAAGTGCGTGTTATCAATGAATTTGCCTGATGAAGATAGGGCCAGATTGGTCAGTCAAAAAGGTACACGTGTTTCATCACATGCGAACGAGTGTGTCAACCTCCGTTAAACAGACCGTCAACCTCAGTGAAAAGCTCCGTCAGTCGATTCGGCGAATGTCGTGCAAGGTGTCCTTGACTGACCTCTAACACAGTGGTTCTCATCGAGAGGCATCACCACCGGATGCTTTTTCATCACATGTGAATCGATGATGCGCACACGCTCAGAAGTTTACTCCACTAGCGATCGATATGTCGTCAGTAGATCCCCACCGACTGTGTTCTCTCGTCTTTCTCGATTTTATGGATCCGTCCGCTGCGCTGACACGTGCACTCCTAGTGTGATAACTTCTATCTATATGCAATTCATTTCAGCAGTAATATAATGATATTGGATTCCGTGTTTCGAAATTGAGTACAACACTTTTTATAAATCGAAAAGAAGTTTTATTTAGCAAAGGTCTACAGTAGCGTAGTAAGGTTCAAACAGTGACTTCCTAGTCTTGAATTCGCAAAATCTGGTGCTGCTGTTTCGGCAGCTCTATATATAACTTATTTTGGAGAGGAGAAGGTGGAAGGGAGTGGGAAAGATATGTTGTCGGAAGTATGACGTGGAAAGGATAAGGTCTAAGGGTTGTATAGTCCTATCTAGTTCTAATAATTTATAAGTTTAGGTTGACATGTCCGTGGCTTGGTTATCGTGATGTATCGGGTATACAACAATGAAACGATGGAGGAACAAAATACAAAATTAACAATCCCTACATCGCTTCTTTAATTTTTAAAATACTGCTCATCACCTTTATTGAAGTCAATTTAACGACATATAAAGACTACTCGTCTCAATGGACTGCGGATTTTTATGCAAAATAAATATTTTCGAAATCAATTGTAAGAAGCAGAGGTTAAATGAACGTGTATTTCCTCTTTTAATCATTTTAATATGTCAAATACAATAGACAACATCATTCAATTCTTCTAATGTCTTTGCAATCTATCCATTTTTACCATAAAATCCATAAAGTCTGATTATAAAGTAAACTTCAAGTAGACATCAATTCATAAGAATGGAATTGTACACAATTGCTGTCTTTTTTATGTACCTTGTTTCAAAATCTTGAAAAGCGCGTTTTCGGTTCTCGAATACTCCCGGTGTTCGTCGGCTATGATCATGAACCTAATACATATCTGGATTGGTGTATGAGGATAAAGTTGAGCACCTTCTGAAGGTAGGGAGAGTGCGCTTGCGCGAGTCTCATTCTGGTTTAGACTTTGAAACCGACAAACAGCCGATGCCTACCTCAGTCGCTTTCCAACCAGCGAATAGTACGACGTGTTTTGATTCGAGTTTCGAGCCAGAGTTCATCGATATTAGGTAAGTTATATTTGTGCATGGTTTTGACTGAACAGTTCGCTCAGAATCGGAAGGAAAAGTGCCATGTGTTTCGACAACCTCTATCGATCCATCTGTGCGACAAAATCAATGTGAAATATAATCAGAAATATTTGACCTACAATGAGATTCGACCTTGACTGACATTTGGACGACACCCATTCTATTTCCCGTGCTTTAAATTGTGTAACTTCAGCGGTAGCGTCGCTTCAAGAATATCTTCTTCAATATAATAATTCGCGGATACAACTGCACGATGAGGAATACATTTTTGTCTCATACGTGTAGTTTCGTGTGTCTGTGCAGAGGTCAAAATCATGCGTATGTAAAGGTCCCCTTTTAATGCTAATTTTAATCATTCCACGAACTTATTATTCACGACATTTAAATGAATTTTCGATTCTCGACAAACAATCTGTTGGGTATTATTTACTGATAGCTGTGCCAATATTTTTATCGATATATACGCTTACTAAAAATTGGGAAACAACGAATATGTTCAAAGCTTTCATACTCCTATTTGACACTAAATGATTCCATGTCTGCCTCTTAATTTTCATCATGTGATTCACCGATACCAATCTCTAAAGAAGCAGCATCTACCACGATTTCCTGGATTGTTAATGCCCGAATATAAGCATTTTTATTTTCGAAAAATCTTCTAGTCTGATAGTTATGGAAATGTAAGTTCTTTTTAAGCGAGTTATCAGCATAACTTCTAACTGATAATGCTTATCTGTCACAACAATGGAAATATTTCATTACACTATTAAAAAGCGAAGTCCTCCGATACGTTTATAAATGGATCCATCAAAATGAAAAAAATTGTACGAGTCAATGAAAGATTATGTTTACATCGGGGTTGACTAAGAATTAATCACGAGTCATTACCTTCGTTTAAAGTCTAAACCCACGTGTTACGGCTCCTACTGCGTCCAATTTTTCGACATCTATTTTGAATTGTTTTTTTCAATGACAGCGGTCTAATTTAGGCGGTGCAATAGCAACAATCGGTAGTGCAATCGGTGGTAGCTTGTAAGGTAGATCGAATTAGATCAGTTGTTTGCAGGCATGGCTCAAACGTAGCAAGCAACTTACGCAATCGTCATAAGGACCATTATGCTACGACTACGTGGTTGGGATCATTTTAACGAACATTATGAACGTGTCGTGTGTACATATGTGTGCGTGTGCGCGCGAGAGAACGTGTGAAGACGCACGTATACCGGTGGATCGGGATTCATCTAAAATCTACGCACACAAAGTCAGCCAAATGCACACATGACAAATTTTCCCCCAACGTTTCGTCACACATTCCACCGCCTCATAAATATGTGAATACAGATTTGGCGTACTACCAGATCTCGACGTTTAATTTTAAATACGTGTGTTTCATTCTTTTCTTTCTTCGCCATCGTTTATGCGTTCTCCACTTTCGAAGGTTTTTACATGTATGCACGAGTCTCTTGTATATATACTGATCCAACTGTAAATAATTATGCTACTGTCTTTCTTCATGTTTATTTGAGGTTAGTACTTAAAAAATGCAAGTCAGAATTCAGAACATCATGTATGGTTATGCTGCCAGTTACGTGGCAGTTAAGCAACTTTCTCTTACCAAATTGTTACTGTCTTTTGCAATGTATGATTATACAAGAGATTTATTCGTCGCGAAGCGTTTGTATAACTGTTTTAATATAAGTATTACAAACCGCAAATGTTACCCTCGATATACTTTTTATTGTAATAAACCATTTCTGTAAAATAATCCTTTGAGCCTTGTATCATTAAGTTGATGTCGATTAAACGTTGCATAGTATTGAAAAATAAATATTTTTATAATGAACTGATGCATGAATTATGACTAAATAAATTTATACTAAACAGTAATTTCGAGTATCATAAACGTCGATTTTTTTTTAAGGTTTACTATAATTTCAAAAGAAGGGTACGAAATTCGAATAATTAGTAATAGTTATGAATTTCGTGTACAGAAAACAATCCAATTGTATTTTGAGGTTAAGAAATGTATTTTTATTCTTTCACGTTGCAAACAGTAAAACATCGGCGTGTACAATCATAGGAAAGTTAAAACAAATATCAATTGTTCAAACTTGAAAGAAATATGGAAATGTGCTTAAAAATTAATACCGAGGACGAAAGACGAAAATTCAAGGATAATGATTTTTTCCCATGAAAATCATTATCGATATTTTTCTAAAAAGATAATACAATACAATCGTAGCAAAGTGTTATATGATAGTCGGAGCAGTAAACGTCGGCAAGATACAAGTCATAAAAAGAAGATAGAAACAAAAACTATAAACAAATCCCCTATAATAAAATTTATTGCTTAATTACGTGATCGAATAATATTCAAGATTACGATTATCTTTTATTACATCATTTCTTTAAAAAAAAGTATGTACTCTGAACGATAAAAACAGTTGCAGGATTTAGAGGATGAACATGTTATAAATATAAAGTTTTATTAGTTCTAAACAATTTATGGCACACATCCTGTGCATTCATTTATTTTCTAACAAGGAAAAATAAAATGATTGTGAAAGGAAACGCTACCTAACATTTTCACTTCATACTCTGAATCCTCCGACCGTCGATTTTTAAAATGATTTTTCGGACTACAAACTTTAATTGTACACATTATAACTTCACTCGTGTATAACATTTCAGATAGAACATTTATAATAATTGGGAAGTCTTCGAGGATCGTATTCGATGAACGACACATGTCGAGTTGTTGTCGGATAACGTTTCACGATAGTATCACGCACTTTGTCACTTTTCCATTGGACTTTGTCACAGATTAGAGTCTTTTCGCTAACAATTGCTTATCCAACAAACATTCAATGACTTCACACCACAGACTGCAGTGCGCACAACGGAATTCGCCACACAGATTTCACCATTTGCCGCCGCTAGGTGCGCTCTGCCATGACATTCCCCTCTGAATGCCATTGATCAAATAGAATAAGCATTGTAGCGCAGGCGTGACGTTATTGACCGCCGGGCTGAGCCGGTTGTCAACTTAGGATTATTATATTTCTTCAACTAGAGTAAAATAAAAGGAAATGGTTAAAATTATAGTAAAATGTTAGAGAGCTCTTCATGTTTCACAATCTGCATGATTGATACCGAAAATTTGTCAACTCTTGCAGAAGATGGAACAAAGCACAGGCCCATCTATAAAATGATGTTCTGTGCTACGAATGCAGCGCCACGGCATTTGTGCGTACCAGATAATGCACGTTATCGACTAATTTGAATTTTTGAATTTTTAAATTTCTTCTCGAAAAGTTTCTAGAACTGTTCTATAAAAAATTGAGTATTGCCGGTATGAATGAAAAGGAGATATGAAGGAAATTGTGGTCTACAGAATAGTTTCTATACTATATAATACGAACCTGTTATCTCTTTGAAGTGTCATTAAAAGTTAGTATGATGCTTGAACCCCCCTTGTTTAAATGGATCGGTACTATGATAATCTGACGTATTATAGGTTAGTGTAATATTTCGAATTATAGTGTACAAATTTTGCTTCAGTGTTCAAGGAGGTTAATTTCTTCTATATTTAGTGGTTTTTCGAAACCATTCGTTTGTAATCTTATTTTTATCGACGCCATCTGTAATGTCTGTATAGTTCACGACTAATATTTTTTATTGTTCTAGCTTTCACAAAAATCTAAACGAATGTTGGAATATGTATTGAAGTCTCTATTTTAATATATAATCGTTGGAATGTCAAATGTTTTAAGTATTAATGGGAAAAAGTAAATATCGGAAAGAAAGGAATTCAAGAGTGAAATTTCGCTCCGAACATAAACGATAATTGTTACAATTGCTTCTGAAAGGAACTGGAATTATCGAATACGGGGTTTAGAAGCTATAAATATTATTTGTAGCTTGGTTGAAAAATTTGATGTAATTTCGGAGTTGGGGGTACGCGTCTGCGCAAACACTTGATACGTTAAGGACCACTTTCATATATTGACCGACACGAGAAGGTGCTTACGGTCTACAGGACAGACATGCATGTGTATGTAGCTAGGTAATATAGTTAACTGTAGGGATCGCTGGTCAAGAAAGAGTGTAATGGAATTTCCTCTCTCATGTTAGGCAAAACATCCCCTTGAAACATTAGTAGTTACACCAATTTTAAAAATCTTCAAAATTCTAGAAACGGTCCTATATACGAAACTAGTGAAAATCTTAATCTTCTTTTTATTGGTATATTTATTCTAAATACTGAAGTGAAACGGATGCTTCATTTAGTATCCTCAAATATCTTTAGCACATAAAACTAATCGATGAATTGTTCAGATCGCTTTTCCTTGAACAAGAAAAAACATCCACGTTTATATTCTTCACGAAATATACACGAAAATGTTTATAACATATTTAGATCAATGCGAAAATAAATACCAGTGCAAGAAATCTTGGAATTTAAAGTTGATCAGAATAAATAGTTCACGATCATTCTCGAATTTAAGATCAGCGAATTCTAATTGATAACATGATAACAACGTAACAGGGGGTACTTTTCAACGCGAATCGAGATTGCACGCTTTCGTCGTATTCGCCATTTTTCTCCTTGGTAAACAAGTTTATCGTGTCACGATAACATGAAAGATAATGTTTGCACATACTTGTATAAATTAGGCTATCAATCATTTGTGATATACTGGAAAGTGTAACGCTTCATTTAAGGTCGGGTCTAGATTTGGTAATATTATACCGTACCGATAAAGTATTACGGCAATAAATCCGCTATAGTATACGTCTGTTTTCCTTCAGAAGTGTACAGATAGTTTCCTGTCAATTACAAAAATATTGACCAACAATAGTGGCAATATTCTGTATTACTATATACATATACATATTTGTTATAAAAGATGACTAAATTCGGTAGTCGAATTATTAAGTAAAGTCTAAAAGATTAAGTAATATACACGATCATAATTATATTCCATTTTTGTTTGGAAAATCAATTTTATTTACATTCAGGGATACAGAAACAATATTGAAAGACGTGTTCACTTTGTTTATTACGAGATATCGTATCTACTAAATCGACGAGTATTTCTTGTAGACCGAATGCTACAACAAAAGCGCATAGAGTGTGGCTGACGTTTCGTGAATGGTCGGATATTGTCTTTAGTGTTCTCATGCGATGAAAGCGTAAAATAAGATACTCCTCGTTTGATATGCGTTCGTGAAACGACTATGTATGGGCGTAGGAGTTTGACTTGTCAGGTGACGTGGAATTAATTTTAATATTGCACGTGTCTGAACTGCAATAATATTCTAGGTACCTACCTACCTGTATTATTTTTTAGTCTACTTTCTGCATACTATAATTAGACTACCCACGTAATATTTCTATTAAAAGTCACTATGTGTATCTACCTGAACAAAAACGAATTTATGAATGCTCAAGTTAATATTGTTACCTTTGAAGTGGCACATTTTTTTACGACTATACATATATTCGACAAACACATTTTTGAAAGTACTAATGTAACTATTTATCTAATTTGTTCATCAGAAATTGAATAATTAGATGGAATAGACCCGTATCCCGCTGTAAAATAGTTAAAAAGATATACATATGTATGTCCACTTTAGGTTTGTAAATGTCTGTCGGTCGCCTCAGTTATCAAAGTAAATGTCAAATAGTACAGTGGTCGAAATAATGATAGGTTCACTAGCCGCGTCGGCTGGTTTACTCCTAATTTTATTTTCGTTTTCGGAAGTGTACTGTGGCATTTGTTTTTATTTCGCAAGAATGTATTCTACACATTGTGTAAGCAGTCAGTCGACTATCAACAGTATTAGTGTAAAAACGTACCTGATTCAAAAATACTTTAAAAATTATCGAGTACAAGATACGAAATAATCTTAGGTTCACGGAGAAATATTTAAAAATTACTATTGATAGTGCAATTTTTTGAACGTTTTTGTATGATAAGTACACAGATTTATAAAGTTTAAAAATTATAAGAAATATTTTATGTTCGCTTAATATTATTAAAAAGCATAATAACACGGGGAAATCGTTAAATGATAACGAAAAGGGCCAAATTATTGCTTTCCACAATATGAGTCTTTCTAACAGAGAAATTGGAAGAAGATTGAAAAGGTCATTAAATGTCATAAACAATTCTTTAAAATTAAAAGAAAAATGCGGCAGTAAAAAATCTACAGGCTATCCAAAAAAATTAAAAACACATAGGGAAAAAGGTAAAATTTTTCAAGAAGCACGGCGAAATATGCTTAGTGCCTCTAAAATAAAAATGGAATTAGACTTGCCAGTTGGTGTTCGACGTGTACAGCAAATTCTGAGATCGAGTGGGACACTTAAACATTCTAAAAAAGCGAAAAAACCTCCGCTAACTAAATTCCACAAGGAAGAGAAATTAAAGGTTGCAGAATATCATATGTCATGGACCGAAAAGTGTTATTCAATTGAGCTGTGTATTTTGTTAAATATATTAGAATGAATAAATAATAATAAGTAAAATCAAAAATACTGCCTTAAACACAACATTATATCAACAAATTGAAGTGAACCTATCATTATTTCGACCACTGTACCTTTCCTTTTTCGAAGATAAGTGATACTTATGCTCCCGTTGGGCAATACATATAGGAATAAAGAAGTGTCCTGGGAGGTTACCGCCTTAAGAAATTCCCAAGCCGGTCGGCTTCTTACGAAGAACTTCTTTATCATTTACACAGCTAAAAAGCTTTTGTCCGCACGTTCCAACAACGAATTTCTTCACAAAGTGCCGTTTCTCATGTTTTTTCTTTTACGTATTGTGTTAGCGATCCAACCGTATACAAGAGAGTCTTCTGACATTGGCCGGAGAGTCTTATCGCTTTAGTACAGTGGTTCTTAACCGGTGATCCGCGAGCTTTTTGCAAGTATTCCGAGAAATTTCGCGAAATATATTAAATATATTCAATAATATATTTTCTAAAATGTATTTATTTCTACGTGGAATGTTTTTGTTTGTTTTCTGGATCATTAATTTTGCGTTCAAAATTAACCCGACTTCAAAAATGTTAAGAACCACTGCTTTAGTAGTTCACAACTTTGGTCTTAGGATCATGAGTTTAAATCAAACAATCTCCCACCCCCTTGATAGAATTTTTCTGTAAATGTTGTCAGTAAATATTCAAACATTTGTGCGACGGAAGTACGAAGTCAGATGCGACTGTGAAACTTAGAAAATCTTCATCGAGACTGTCAGTTATAATTGCGGATCTTCGTGCAAAATAAAAATTTCAATTGCCAGAAGCGAGAAGAAGAAGTTAATTTGCTTTCTGAATAATTTTAATAAATTGGAGAGAATATTGTCAAAGTCGATGTTTGTAGTCGTAACATCAGTCGATTAAAAATGTACATACAGGCGAGCTGTGTAGAAAAGGAACATTTTTCAACGTTTCGTCAGCATTGCAGTGAAATTCGTCAGAAGTCTGCAGATACACTGATAGAAGAATTTCAAAACCTCGATGAAAATCATCGTTAATATGAAGAGCTTATTAAGAGAAAGAGATTAAGAGAAAGATTTAAAAAGTCGTCTTTCTGAAATTGGTGTGAAATAGATCCCATTCAAGCCATTCATTTACCATCGTTGGATATTCGTGATATGCCTTGCAGTCTCAACAATTTTCTCCTAGTGAGTGAGAGTTTGTACCAGTTTGACGAATTAATAGAGTCATGGAATTGCTCGAATCTTTGAGTACACGTTTCATCGTGCATAGTTTATCGACAGCGAACGAATCAAAATTGCATGAACTGCTCCCATGGTATTCGATTCGGCGGCAAACGATTGAGATTCGCTGCACCATACATTGCGGCATTGCCAGGTTGCTTAATGGAGTTCGCGTAGACTGCAGCAAGTAAGTATACTTGTAACGCCATCCCCGTAATTTTATACGAATTGAAATTACCAACTTGGTACAACTTCTGTCACTACTTCCTGCGCCATGGCATAACTTCATTTCGCTAACGAGTTAGCTAAATGTTCTCTTAATTTTCCCACATCGCGTTCAAGTTTCCCGAGTTGTGTTTTCAGAGTTCATCGATCCCATAGTTGCTCGCGACGCCAATCATTGTCCTCATGATTCTAAAAGACTCGAAAGAACGAATTTATAAGAACTGAGTTGAGAAGAAGTTCAGTTTTGCATCATTTTACGCAACGGTCGTGATAAAATTTGCTGCTGAACGATAGACGGCAGGGGTCACGGCGATTGCGTCAGAGTTTGCCGCACTTCGATTAGTTATCGACGATCGACCGGAAAAGTTTAGGCCGTTTCTGCTCGGTTGACATTCAGCGAAAACGTTTGTCCTCACGCATCGAACGTACCGAAAGGATCACGATACCACGGGTTAGTAATATTAGTTTGTATCTTTTTCGGCGGTGACCCGTAATCCCGCATCGTTCGCGGGGTCCCTTCATGGCGTATTCTAATAGTCAAGGATAAAGGTACGCCTACCCCGGGCAAGAAGGGTGCGAGCACAAGTCCCACGGTATCTCGAATGGCGTTGCTGATGTCTCAGGTCATGGATTCAGGGTGCGCAGGGGGATAATACAGGCGTAGCCTCGAGAACGTCTGCGCGTGCTGCATTGCGGCGAGCCCACTCCCTTGTTCGGTGCTGTATGGGCGACAAGTCGGTGGATGAACAAGGACACGAACGTTTGAGGGGTGCATCGGAGAGAGATAGGGGTGGGCGTTGGTAGGGGGTAGAGAAAGAAGGGTGTCGTTGGGGTGAAGAGAGACCGAAAACTAGAAAGAGACCGCTAGAGAGGTAGAGGTGAAGAACATCGGAGCGAGAGAGGCGTGGATCGCAGAGGGAGGGTCAGTGGCCAGGGAACAGAGAAGGAAGATGAGAATGAAGGCGTGCGAAAGAGGGATACAGTGATATATGGAAAAAGAGGAGAGACGATGAAGGCAGGATAGAAACTAGGAGAAGGGGTGGAGATGGAGAGAAAGCGAGTACCTGTGTACGAGCGAATGTGTGTGTCTGTGTGTGCACCGACTACCCCCCTGTTTTGCAGTTACGACACTGCACTGCAGCCAGGTACCCCTGCCGCCTCTTGGACGGGGTAGACTAGTCGGATAAAGCCAGTCGTCATCTCGTGCTCATACGAGACACGTTTCCTCTCCGACCCTCTCTTCTATACCGCCCGGGGCTACGATTTTTCTACAGCAAACCGCAAAAATGTAGTCAGAACGCAATCGGGGTCCTCTCGGCTGGGCCCGTTCACCAACCATGCAGCCGAGAAAACACGTTCTGTATCAACGATCGGTTTACTTTTCTCTTCAGTCTCTCTTTTTATCTCTCTATCTCTCGTATCGTCGGTGGTACACGGTGTAATTATCGCCGCAACGTGTTGTAAATGAAATTGGTTCTCATCACCGATATTTAGCGGACTGACTAACTCCGAGGAACGTATTATTGTCGTTAATTATTGTTATCATTTAAAAAATTACTATTATTATTGACGTACTTATATTTATTATCGTTATACATACGTGTGTTGTAACGGGAGTCGCGAGATCGGAAGGCACGTTTACACGATCACCGGACGCATCTGGATCGTTCGTCGAAAAGGTAAGAAAGCCATCGCTGGCCGCAAAGTAGATAACCTCTTTCCTCTCCCAAGCTTTCATTGCCAGTCTATTTTCCATATTATCACTTGCATGCGCTTGATCTCTAATAGCGCGCGTTAACAGCGTACTCTTCCTACTTTGCGCGACGGGTTTTCTTTCCCTCCTTAAAAGGGATGCGATGGACCGGTAGCGTTAA
>CM052259.1:4163293-4189669 GCA_028455795.1 Lasioglossum marginatum | reverse complement strand
CAAGGAAATAGGTCAGACTAATATTTTCCTTTTATGAAATATTGTCGCTGAGTGATCGGTTCTGAAAATCAATTATACTGCGGACATTTTAATGAGTATTTGATAGTCCCCATGCACATTGACTTTAATAAAGTATAAATTTTAAGAATCTTTAAGTATGTAGATTGTACTCTATAAAAAGTATTTAACTATATATATTTCACTTTTTGATATCCGTGAAGCGAAGGATTATAAACTTTTGATTGATCTGATTGATCTAATACGGTTACGTGAATTTCAGTTAACTATATCCTTCGCATTTAAAAGTCTTCCATTTATTACTTTATAAATTATTTATCATCTCAAGCTAAAAGAAGTGTAAGAAATATCGAATAACGGAACGTCGAGTGTGGGCAGCGTGCGACTCGACGGCGCGTACCTATCCAGGTAAAAACTCAGAGCACCTAGGGGGTGCAGGTAGCGACAACGCTGGCAACAAGGGGTCCTTAGGACTAGAGATTATCTGAGCGATCATTCTTTCGGTGATGCTCGGAGTGTTCAGCCCGTTGATTTCTTTAATAAATCGCACTCTTGGCGGACGGCTTCACCGTCAATAGTTGTTTTCATTCGAACCATACCAATCATCCTGATATAGCATATACTATATTTATATATAGTCTCCTACTATTTTCCTACAGAAGTAATTCTGAAGAGAATTGCGGGACGAGCTCATCGCGATTTATTACTATAATTATAATTAGTCAATCAAATCCTTTCGTCGTTTAATGACTATTCTGGTTCAAAATTATGATTCAATCTCTGGCACTTTCCGAGTAAAATTTACCGGCGTATTTTCTGCAATTTGTGCTGCTTGGATAACATGGTGATTTATACTTTTGATGTTGTCAACAGAAAATGGTTGCCGAAAAGTACGATAAGGCCGAGCCTGAGCTGAAACAGGAGCTGAACCAGATCGCTCAGCAGATTGTAGCACCTGGAAAGGGAATCCTTGCTGCTGATGAATCGACGACAACTATCGGCAAACGTCTGAAGGATATCAACGTTGAAAATAATGAAGAAAACCGCAAAGCGTACAGACAACTGCTCTTCACCACAGCCAAGGTATTATTCAAATTATTTCTTTCTTCAGCGTTCTATTATATAACAAAACGTTTGTGCTTTTGAATTATATTTTGATAATACTTCTACTAACAGATTTCTGATATTTTTCTGATTAAATTAACTCCAAACACGATACAATTTGAATTATGTTTACGTAAAGTAAAAATTTAATCTAACACTTCCACTGATTAGTTCAGATAATCGAGGCTCTACTGTATCATGAATTAAACGAGTAAATTTGATTCAAATTGTATCGCGTTTGGTGTCATTTCAACCAGAAAAGTGTCACGTATCTGTCGGTAAAAGATTCATAAAGAAATCATTAGAAACAAAAAAGTTTTATCATTGGATTAGCATTGTTTTACCGATTTTGCATCTGTATCTGTTAATTATGAATTATACAGAATATTCTACAAGATTTGGTTGGCAACATATTAACTTGTCTTGTTCTTGAAAGGATGTCATCAGTCAACACATCTCCGGCGTCATCCTGTTCCATGAAACTCTGTACCAGAAGGCTGATGATGGAACACCATTCGTCGAACTCCTGAAACAACGTAACATTCTGCCCGGCATTAAAGTCGACAAGGGTGTCGTTCCCCTGTTCGGTACCAACGATGAGTGCACAACTCAGGGTCTCGACGACCTTCAGGCTCGTTGCATTCAATACAAGAAGGACGGTTGCCACTTTGCCAAGTGGAGGTGCGTACTGAAGATCACGAAGGACACTCCGAGCAAGTTGGCCATCTTGGAGAATGCCAATGTCCTGGCTCGTTACGCTTCCATCTGCCAGAGTGCCAGAATTGTACCCATTGTCGAACCAGAAATTTTGCCTGATGGTGATCACACTCTTGCCCGATGCCAACAGGTTACGGAGGAAGTTTTGTCCGCTGTCTACAAGGTGCGCAAGATTATTTATAATGTTTATACATAAATAGAACAATCCCTCGGCATTCATCCTAGTTCTTCAAGTTCGTGTCTTCTTCAAATGCTTCTCCAAAAACCAAAAGATAATACAGTAATTCTGGCTTCGAAATTGCGTTGCGAACACTCTAACTGCTACCACTGTAACTTTAAAGAAAATCAGAATTCTTGTTTGAAAAAATTTTTGTACATTGTTCGAGAGTTAGTTGATAAGTGTACCAAGTTGGAATTATGATACTGAATACTGTCCTTTTGAAAAATTCCTCAAACTTGCTTTGTAGTCAGAGTGCGAGACCAGGAAGACTGTTTAATCTTATTAGATCATAATTTCCAGGCGCTGGCTGACCATCACGTCTATCTTGAGGGAACCCTCCTGAAGCCCAACATGGTAACACCAGGTCAAAGTTGCCCAACTAGGGCAACTCCTCAGGAGATTGCTGCTGCCACAGTAACTGCTTTGTTGCGCACTGTACCACCGGCAGTGCCTGGTATCACGTTCCTTAGCGGCGGACAATCTGAAGAAGAGGCGTCTGTGAACTTGGACGCCATCAACAAGTACCCGCTCCCGAAACCATGGGCGTTGACCTTCAGTTACGGTCGTGCTCTCCAAGCATCTGTGCTCCGCGCATGGGCAGGTAAAAAGGATCAAATCGGCGCCGGTCAGGATGAGCTCATCAAGAGAGCCAAGGTAACTTCGTCAAGGCTGAGATGACATTTCAACTTGTTGCTTTGTTTTTCTATTTTCTCACTGACTTTATGCGTTATACTGCAACCTCTTCTGTGTGACCTTTGATTTTCAATAGACATTCTATGTTAAGCTTGTTTAATCTAAATTTCTATATTTATTCTAACACACGAGCCTCTTCAAGCTTTGAACTGTTCTTTATGTTTATGTAAATAATTTCTGTTTATTGTGCATCTCATCTTTTTTTCTTACAGTATTCTATTCTCTTTATTTTTGTTTCTCTTATTCTTTTTTGCATGTGTATATACTGTGTGCTTGTTTAGGCAAACGGAGCAGCTAGTCAAGGCAAATATGTTGCCGGCAGTATTGTCAGCGTAGCTGCCAATACTTCTCTCTATGTGAATTCTCATGCCTACTAAATTCTTATTTTTCTTTCTATGAGACATGTTTCCGTAGTAAGTATTTCTTTCTTTTTTTCATCTCCTTGTTTAAATGTAAATAACAATTCTGTGCATGCGTGTTAATTTTTATCTTTGTGGACTATTATTATTGATACCAGGTGGTACATGATTTTAATGGAAATTTTATTGTTTATAGGCCAACAGCGAGTCGGCGCTTGGCAAATATGCCGGTGGTGTGACGGGAGCAGCCGGCGATGCTGCACTTTTCGTCGCGAACCACGCGTACTAAGATTAATCCGTAGAACATCGATAAGGATTTATCGTTAGACTATAGATCGTTCGCCGAACATCACCAACATCGATTATTGCTGTCGGCATGGAAGTATTTTCCATCTATAGAGAGAAGATTCAGATCGAACGAAGAAATCTTTAAATTGTTTTGAAAACCGAAACGCGCATTCTTTCCACGATTTTTATGTTTCACGCGGTACAGAAATACGGAACGAAATCAAGCGAATTTTAACCTGACGCAGTCATTTTAATTTTCACGTAATTTCCAATACGGATTTTAACGTTTTTAACGATTCGCACGAAAAACGAAAAGCACGAGATACAGTTCGGAAATCATGTTACATCGATTGATGGTGTCGTTCACCACTTTCGCCCTTGTTCCTAATTCCGATTTGTTTTAGAAATCTAGCGAAGGGGTGGTTGTTTTATTCCGACGTCGTTTGATCGATCGTTTGTTCTAGAACATATGAGAAAAACTCTTCGCAAGGAATCTCTGAAAAATCTAAGCGGGAGAGCGCGGTCAACATGCTTGGCACTCGAGCTTATCGGGCGAAATTGATCGAACCGTTTTATTTTGAACGCGTGCAGTTTTCGTGACATTCGAATTACACACGCGTTATTATATTCTGTAACACTACGATAAAAAGCAGATATATATTATATATATTGTCAATGTCGTTATGATATTCTACGTGTATAAAAAAGTAAGAAAAATTAAAAAACAAAGTAAAATCATATTAAATGTTGGTTGTTAGAGATTGAGTCAAATATTATAAAATCGTAATATTATGTCATCTACTTATACAATATGTGTATCTTATATAGGTATTTAAGTAACGTATTGAAAAGTATCTCGTACATCGATGTTATATCTAATATTTTCAATGCAATCTAGGTCCCAAATACACTGTGGAGGGTATTTAATGTGTTTTTTATTCCCGTTCCAACTACCTATAGTATAAGTTCTTCTTTGTGTGCTGTATTAATTGTAATTGATGCAGTAATTGTACATTCTAATTGTACAATGTTTAAATAATTCATGACTTAGTTTCCGAGACAATTGCAAAAGACTTTCGTTAAATTTAGGTTTCAAGTACACTTTATTCTCGTACAAGCTGTCACTGAACGGTAATTGAAATATACAAAATCATACGGGTACCCGGTATCTCATGAGATACCCGGGTAACTTTCGCTTACCTAAGCATCTCGTGGCTTACCCGGATACTCGGGTATCTCATCAGTCACAGCTCTACGCCTTAGAGTGCTCACCGAATCCAGGTATGCTCGCGCAGTTATATGTATCTATCCAAATTTTTGGCCATTTTTCCAATAATATATACCCAAAGAAATAAAGGTAAATAATTCCTCAGGGAAACATTTTTACAAGTCATTTTGACGGGTCCCGTAATAAGAAAATCTGCCACTAGCAGCGCATGAGACAGATCGACAGTTCCTTATCTGTGTCCCTTGCAAAATATGTAAGTGTATGTAAGCATGTTGTTGAACTCACTTTTATCGAATTGACTCGGGCATGCTACTATTGGTGGAACCGAGATTTTGAATCTTCAGTAATTGGAAGATGGCATCAATTTATTTTTGATTTTGGACTTGCGTTATCACGGAGAGTCATTCTTTCAATTTTCTCCTACCTGTTGCTAAACTCTCTATACATATTATCAGTGTACATATGTGTGTGTGCGTTCTAACATTATGAGTGGTGAACACGGTGGATTTTCTCGTTCGGAAGGCTTAAAGTAACTTCGAATTTACACGTTTGGCTGTCCTGGAAAGGTTTGGTCAAAGAACTTGACGAAGTATCGAAATACATATATATATATATACACGTATACACATACTTACTTAGGTGTCAATACGATGAACTGTCAAAATTTATCAAATGACAGTGTCTCGAAAAGAATATTCATATAAATAAGAATATTTGTCACTGAAAGATACATTTGATAAGATTTATATTTTATGAAAGAGGAGAATTGTATCCGACATTATCTGTTATTGTTTACGTAAATTACGAATCTATATAGATAACCTGGAAGCACATTATAATTCCAAATAGTATTCAATCATTTCCATGTTATCGTGTATTATTTTTTAATGATATTACTTGCACAATATTATGAAGGTATACAATGGAGGTCTTGGAGACAAGAAACCTTCTTAGAGACTTGGATTTAACTTTACAACCTCGTATTGTACCGCGATATAAAACCTGGCTTCCTCTTGCTACACAGCAGGTAAATTCGAAATGAATGTTGTGTACGTTAAATAAATAATATTTACAAAACATATTTTGTTAGATTTTACTTGTGTACTAATTAATTTTATCGGCGATGTAATTTTCAGTTGAGACTAAGAAATCTTGTACAAATAATAGGATGTAATTTAAAGCCAAACATGCACGACGGGCCTTGTTCGTTTTATTATACGCTACATAGAACAAGCATGTCGTCTCCTTTGTACACAAGCGAAGCGATTGACAATGCCAATCCAAGATGGTCAAGTCTCGACGTATCGAATATACATGCCACCGATTATTCTACTACCAGCGGTGAGCTTTGTAATCTGTTAGTGCCTTAAATGTAAATACGTGTTTATCAATGTAACTAATATTATAATTGACAACATTTATAAAACCGATAACTATAATATTATATTTCATAAAGCATATAAAAAGAATATTTATAAATTCTTTAACAGAGATAATTGTAAGACTATGGAAAAGAATGATTGTGGTTAACGCACCAACTGATGTAACTGTATTTACATGGGGCATATCTTTCACTGGTTTGGCGTACATCGGTCCGAAATTACCAAATAATTTAGAAACTGTTCTGAAGGCAAATTCTCTAATTTTTCAATTTCATGGTGGTTACTTTACACCATTGTATTGCTTCGTCGAAACGCCCGAATTGAAAAGATACATACATATAAAAGTCAACAATTCTGAAATAAGAGATAGTTATACTGTGAGTAAACTTAGTAGTTTGAAAAATAAAATGCAGGCACTAAAACAACAGACGGAGTCGGTGCAAACGCTAAGAATGCGTATTGCTTCGGGAGATAACTTTAATACTCCGAAGTACTCGCAATCTTCGTTAAACAGATTACTTCAACCTCGTAAAGTAAATAGAGAGAAGAAAGCCGAGATATTGAAAATACGCAAAGAATTAGAAATGGCCAGATTTAGAACAAAATTATTAGAACAGGAAAGAACAAGGAAAATGAGTGAACTAAGAGTGTTGACTCAATTACATTCCACTATTATGGAGGAAAATCAAGGCTATGGTAAAAAACTATATTTGTTCATTTTTAACTGTACATATTGAAATCTAAGTTTATTTGACATATTTTTACACGTATTATAGGTTCAGATTTGATGGAAAAATATAGAGTATTAAATAAAGATATAGAAAGATTACACGAGTGGCGACAGAATCAAATAGATACAAGGGATACATATGTTCAATTGTGTAGCCAACTTGCTTGTAGAAGAAGGCAATTAATTTCAGAACTAAGTTTAATATATCCTATAATCCAGGTATGAATTATTGATTAAAAAATTTCATGAGTACTGTAATCGTGACTAATTAATTTCATCGTGCAGGATGGGAAAGGAACATTTAGAATACACAATGCACATTTACCAGATAGCGAAGATTTAGAATTGTCAGATGATACCGAAGTAGCTGTAGCATTGGGATTTGTTGCACACGCCACGCAAATGATTGCTAATTTTCTTAACATACCTACTAGATATCCTATTATCCATTATGGATCACGTAGTAAAGTTATAGATCATATTACAGATCACTTACCTGACAATAAAAGACAGTAAGTATTCCGTTTCTATATATTATTTGTATAGTTTCATTGAAATGATATGATCGATAAAATTAATTGTTTTCCTAGATTTCCATTGTTTGCTCGTAGTAAAGATAAATTACAATTCCGTTATGCAGTTTATTTATTAAACAAAAACATAGCTCAGTTGAGGTGGTACTGTGGCCTTCCAACAACAGACTTACGAGCAACGCTTCCAAACTTAGTTACCTTGATAAACATTAGGCCAAATCAATCTCAGTATGTTACACTATTATTATTAACACGTTCGAGGGGGTATATCAATATCGGCTTCGTCTCAAACGTGTTAAAATATTAAAATGAAGAATTTATGAAATATTTCATGACTATAAAACTTTGTGTTATAGTTTGGATAATTCAAAACGAACATATTCTACGTCATCTCTGGATATCGATATCGGCAATGGAAAACAAAACGTACCGCTAACACCACCTATTCAGAAGATAATTTTCGAAAAATGCCATCGATCCTCGAGGTCTATGAGTCAATTGAAGAGTATAAAATCTTCTCTTGGATCTTCTTTGGATCAAGGTCTAGATAAGCCTGTACAGTCTCTCGTTTTAAGCAGTCAATCAAAACGAATTTGCAAGTCGGAAGAAAGTGCCATAGACAATAAAACATTGGTACTAGCGAAATATAGGTCGAGTAATAGTAGCAATGAAACTTTAAACGATGCTATTTTAAGTAATATAAGTGGTACAAATGTCGAAGACAGTAGTCAAGCAAATAATTCAATTGCAATAGAAAGTAATATAGAAATAATGATACCCACATCAGTTTCCAAATCAACTAATACTGCAGATAGTTTGGAGGGCTCGATAAGCGTAAGAGACAGAAGCTCGAACTCTATAAGTAGTTGTGAAATGGCACTTACTAGTAGTCAAAATGGGGACGATAGTTCAAATGATAATAATATAGTCAAGAAAAATGAATCTGAAGAATTTAGTGAAGTATTAAAGAATGTTAATGATGTTGTAGATAATGCTCTAAAAAATAGTAAACAGAATACAGAATATAATATAGGAAACGTTTCACAAGTTTGCGATGATCCGGGAATGGCATCTGGCGAAGCAAGTTACAATATTCATGAAAGTTCTGCGATTGCTATCGAAACCTCGACGCATAACAAAGAACAGTTCGCTAAGTCATGTTTATCTTTAGACGATATAATATCATGTACTTACGAAGGAAATGAACAGAAACAAAGAACAAGTTCTATTTGTAGTTATCCAGAGGAATATCTTACATCCAAAGATGCTATATTGCAAAAACAATATAATTCGAAATCGAAGTAAGTATACGCAGAAATGGAATACTGTAGTATATACTGTAGCATAAAAATTAGGAAGTAGTTATGACTTCTTTATATGTTACAGGGAAGATAGTGTAGACTCGTTACATTCTAAAAATTGGTGTCATAACGATGCAAATAAGGAATTAACAGTACGTATATATAAATCCGATTGATTTAATTATCATTCTTCTTAATATTTATGCAATATTGTTTACTATGATTTTAGTTGGAAACAGAATTAATACAATCAGCACAGAAATGTGATTTTCAAGCATCAAGCGAATATATAGACATCATTAAACGTAGTTCGGAAAATGTATATGCACGTACTGAAGCTTTAGCTAACAAGCAAACCAGTTTTAAAGTTATGAAACCTCGACTGTAATATTTATATTCTAGAATATACTGCGACGCTGTTATTGCTGTAGTAGTTGATGTCTAACTGCACCAGATCCCAAAACATTCAATACATGGCCCACATAGAATATTAAAGTATTTATTGCGTTATTAAACGGGAGTCTAGTACTTTTACCTTGCTTGTTAAAATTCAAATCTAATATGCAAACTAATATGTAAACTTTACTATAGTGAAGGAACATATATAGATGAAAAATGAAGTGCGAAGTATAATAATATGTTGATTATGTTTGAAGTTGTATTTTTTTTTAAATTTTCAAATTCCTTGAAAATTGAAAAGAATAATTTAACGTGATATGTTATATAGTTCAAATTAAATTATGCATATGCGTATACATATCTGTGAAGGCTAGTTGCATGCGTGCGCGCGGGCGCGTATGCGATTGTATAGTGATTTATGCAAGTATCATTAACAGTATTTTCGGTAATCGAACAGTTCGTAGGTCTATTAATGGTACTGGTTATTATAGAATAAAATTTCATGATAATGATTATTAATTACGTGTATGATTCTACAATGTTGTCAAAATCATTATGTGCTTATATATTTTTTTAAATGTGATTTTGTCGATACTTAGGGAGTATTAAATAAAAATTTTTAGATATGCGCTGTCACTAAAAAAAAAGACACTAACATCAGTGCGAAGTGTACATAGAAGGACCAACGAAAATATTAGATACAATTATCATATAATGATAATTATACAATGATATATATTATCATATAACTTACCTAAACCATTCTATATGACAAATGTAGTAAAGTAGAATGAAAGGATGACTTTAATAATTGCTGATTAGAAAGAACACATGTATAATAAAATTACTAAATTAGCGTGTATGCTGGTCCAATGTAATCAAAGTATTTCCAATGATATGTTTCTTACTGTTCAATAAAAAATGCCGGACAAAAATGTTAGCACACAATCTTTGCGGTATAAATACTCGTGAGTTTGTTATATAAAAAAGTAGTAACAAATATGGAATGATATAGAAAATGTTAACAAAAATTTCCTCTGAAATAGAAGCAGTAAATCAAACTGACAGATGTCAGTGATCTAATAAACAATGAAATGAAAAGCAATAACAGTGACTGACAAATTGGTGATAAAACAGTTTATTTATATTTAATATATTTCGCAATATATATAGGAAGGCACATCAAGGAAATTTCAATGTCATTGAAACTATTCAAATATTTTTTATTTCTGCTATTGTGGATACTTAATTGAATTTATGGCATTTTCAATATCCTAGCTATTGTTTTAGAAAACTATACAATGTGATATTTTATTCGTAAGAATGCAAACAAAAATATGTCACTATGTTTTACGAAATCTATGGCAATAATTTCTTAATTTTACTATGTATATTATAATAAACTACAATATTTATACACACAATAAATATTCAATGATCACTAAACATGAAAAAAATTAGATTAATGTATATACAATACATATACATCAAAATATTCATCTCCATGTCTTATTGACATCAACAGCCGCATTAAATGTTAGATATAGACGAGGTATATAGGATACAGCGAGTAGGATGTATTTCTAGTTGCAAACTTTGGATGCTAACAATGAGTATCTCACTCACAGTATGCTAATTGTATGTTTGTTGTCTTCTTACCATTTCACTATAGATACTTTAGGCGTTGTTAATAATTAATATTTATGAATATGAATATACATAATGTCTTAGGCTTATATAATTCATTAATGAATTACAAGCTTATCCGCTGTCGTATATTGTATATTCGTAATTAATGTTATTTCTATGTATTACACGGTATTGTAAATTTTGTACGATATTATTATATTAGCTCTTCATTTTTTTTCCGTATTCGGAAACACACGCATTCGCTTTTGTATTTTACAAATTCTTTCACTTACATAATACAAATTTTTTTCGTTATTTTACATCATTAGGGTTGAAATAGTAAAATAACAATAGTGTTAAAAATTTGGCTACTTGAGCCCGAGTTGATCTCAATGCATTCGGAAAATTTACAATTCTCGTAACGTAAAAGTCGTTGAAATCACAGGCTTTTTGAAGTATTGACATTACAAATGTCGTGGAATACGCGAAAGCTTGTAATAGCTTACCCTATTCCTCGTCTGAGAGGATTCTAATACATCAGCAATTTTACCAATTTAAACTGTCAATACTCTTATAAATTATTTAACAAGAATATCTAATTTAGTGACAATCACAATTCGTTAATTAATTTATGAATCTATTTTTTACTTGATTAATATCAAACTTTAGTTACGAATATTCTATCATGTATCTAATTATCTTAATTCATACATCCTAGCATTTGAGTTATCATTTCTCAAATTTTTAGACATGACTTATAAGATGAGAGTGACAAGTTCAGATTTTTTTATTTTAAGTGTCTATTTGCGGGTAAGACTAATTGTAAATTTTAAGCTCTTTTAATCAAAACATGCATCCAAATAACATTTGAAGGGTACAAATTAATTAATCCTAAACAATAAGTTTCAGAGACCAAGTTGACCGTAATATCAGAAGATATCGCTAGAAATTAAAACTTTTGGTTCTTTGCACGGCTGTGCAACAGTCTTATTTCTTACTCTTTAACATCTTTGTGTTCAGAATTTGCATCAACAGTGGTAGAACACTGTGTATCCGATTTATCTTGTAATTCATTGGTAATACCAGTCAGTTTTTCACTAACATTCCACAAATTCAGTGCTACATCAGAATCTAATTTCTTTGTTGAAATATAGAGTTTACAATCCCGGTAAATATTACCAGTATCCTCAGACAAAGAAGGTTCTATTGCACAATGCAACACAGTCTGGGCACCCTGAACAATAAATATATAAATGAATAATAGTAACAGTGTCCATTGTAAAAATATTTGCTATGGACTGTGTACAGTATAGTTGTAAATTCAATATTCAACTGATGGCATCAATTGATTCACCAATGATTAAAGCAGTATAAAATTACATAAAAATCTATGTACTTCGAATGGCTACAAATAGAATCTTTTCACTATAGTAATTTTTTTTAACAACTACACTATATAACACCCATAGAGTATAAATGCTCAGAAATACCTGATTCGCTGTACGTAAGAACATGAAAGCAATAGGTGAGAAAATAATGTAATGAAACCAACTTCTTTTCACATTTCTAAACAGTCCTGTGTAAGTAAAACCAGGACATACCATATAAATGTTAACACCATGGTTTGTAGTCCTTCTTGCAAGTTCAATACCAAAATAGGTGTTTGCTAACTTTGAATTACAGTAAGCAGGATTCATACGTCCTTTAATTGTCAAATCTTTTTCGCCATTTAAATTTGAAAAGTCTATTCTTCCATGTTCAAATAACTTTGATGTCACAATTACGATCCTATCGTGAATAAATTATAATGAATTAAGGATAAATTTCATTCATCCATATGGTATTCTCTCCTTAATTGTGAAAAACATCTCTACCGTAACCACTAAAATTTTATCTCTACCACCGAGGGATCTCCTTGGAACAAGCGAAGCAAAAGATTTCAACTTCTCTAATTTTTTATTTACTTTTATCAACGTTTTACCTTCATATTCGTCTCATTTTTCTAATTAAAATGACACCAAACATGATATATAGGGGATTGGCAAGAAAGTAATTTCTTCCTTCCTGTCAGTTTTTTTATTCAAGCAATGAACTTTAATAAATAAGATATTTTCCTTTTTGTTCAATGATCTTTCGCCAAAAAGAACAAACAAGAAAATATCTTATTGATTAAAGTTCATCGCTTGAATAAAGAAATTCGGTTTCATTTCACCTTAAAATACCGAAATTACTTTCTTGTCAACCCAATAGTTACGATCACAATTACTTGTGTAATAGGCAATTAAGACAGAAAAGAAAGAGAGACAGAGAATTGAACCTTGGTCCCTCTTTCTTTTTCAATCGCTATCCTTCTGTACATTCGGCAGACTACAAAGAATGTAGTACCTCTTCTATAACTGTGACTTTGCCGAACCAAAGTTTTCATAGTTATGGAGAGAATACTATAATACTGATTCACAACGAACCTGCTCGGTGCATTTTGTTTTAAAGTTTCCAAGAGCAAATTTGTAAGTAGAAAGTGTCCTAAGTGATTCACACCGAAATGAATTTCGAAGCCTTCTTCAGTTGACGCATGTTCTTTGAAAGGAACATATACTCCAGCATTGTTAATTAACACATGAATCTGTGGAAAATTCTCGATCACCTCTGTAGCAAAGTCTCTAATCGACGAGAACGATGCCAAATTCAATTTCATGGGTATCTGCAAAAATGAATAATTGTACTTATTCATACGATAACATCAAAATCGATGTGCAAAAGAAAGAAGTACCCAGTATAATTATAAGATATAATGACAAACAATATCTTTATGTAGAAATTGTATTGTACAATGAATTGATTTATTGCATTTAAAGTATTAGATAATCTGCAATAACACATATTCTCAGAACTATTCAATTAAACAGCGTAATCCCTTTTCAAAACGTACTGTGTTCTTATTTGATTTTTTACGCTTTTCTATTAAATACGGCTGGGTGCTTCTTTCTTTCGCACAGCAGTGTATATCATTAAGAAGTAATAAAGAATTGATTTACTAATTCTCCAGTAGGTATCTTAGAACGTATGTCAGATATGGTATCCCGAGCATTTTGTAAACTTCTACAGGCTAGAATAATTGTAGCTTTTCTTCTTGCCAATTCCTTTACAGTTTCTTTACCAATGCCAGAATTGGCACCTGTTACAATAAACACTCGACCGTGTAAACTATCCATATTTTTGCATCTTCCCCATGTGCCTTCACGGCATTTTCGGAATAATCCAATAAAAAATACTACCGGCAAAATATAGTAGCACCATGTAGAAATCATGTTTGATTGTCAGCTATCCCTTATTCCATGCGTATATATACACTGCAGGTATTCAAATGAAAAAGGTATTTGCATACAATGAATCGATAGGATGAAAACCTTTTTAATGCACACTCATGTTTTTCTTTTCTTTACGTACAACAATTCTCAACTTAACCTTATTCACGACACGATTTAATATAATATTTATTTAGTTTACAATTTATATATCCATGCGAAGACACGTATGTCAGAAAATCACTACATCGTAGCAATATTTTGATATAATAGAACAATGTCACATATTATAATATATGAATTCTTTATGACACAATTATCTAGCGTAACTTCTATACCACCAATATCCCTATTGTAGTGCACAGTGTCTGTATTATCTATAGAAACGAAATTGGACGAAACTGAGACAATCGGTACATGGCGGAGACCTTTATTGTAAATATTACCACAGATTACATGGTCAAATGCAAAACTCCGACGTTTTTTCTAAAAACAAATTTCCAATGGACATGCGCGAAATAAGTTGTATTCCATGAATACAGCCGCAATTTGTTCGGATGTAAGCTGTATCTTTTTTGAAATTTCGTCGGAAGGAAACAAAACATTTTCTAATGTAATATTGCTATTTACTAATTAGATTAGCAATAAGGGATTCGATTAACGCAAATGTTATCAAGTATGAGGCGATACTTCGCTTTATAGAAAACATGTTTACATATTTTGAGGGTATTCTTTGACGTACTACAGTTCATATCCCTGTAACCCTACGAGTGTCGGACAGTGAATATAGTTGGGTGAGTTTGAACTTGTACAAACATTTTTGCAAAATTATATTATTCAATTTGAGGAGAAAAAGTAAGAGGAACTTCAGATAAAAGAAGTCCAAAGTGTAACGAAAAAGAGCAAAACGCACTCGTCATTCATAGTTCTTTCATTATTTCACAATTTTTCAGAAAATGAAATATCAACGTGTAGCATGTCTCGTTGAACCCGACTCGAAAAGCGATACAATATTATATAAATAATAGAATATTGCATCTATTTAACAGAATAACTTGCCGAAATCATAGTGTACTGTATTAGATGAACGATGGGAATTCTCTTAGAAAAAAGTAAAATTGAAGCGTTTATGATATGATTACTGATCTAATACATGAACGTAGAAATTGCATTGGTCAGTGGTTCTAAATGGAGATACTTTATATATAAGGGAAGATTGCCTTTCTAAACTTGTTGAAACTTGTTTAACGGTTTGCTCGTGAATATTCAAGTGTGTATTATGACATCTAGCCTTGGTACTGACAAGCTAAGCTCCCTGGGCGTCCGGTCATTAAAAACGACCCTTTTTAAAGGGTGTCAAGTGGTGTTCTCAGCGTACGGCGTACATTGAGCCAGTATGGACGGCGATATCTGATGCGCATGATCCGCGCGCCGATGTTCGTGCCCGAGGTGCAACAGTGTTGACCCCTCCTAAGGCTGAGTCATCGGAGACCCGACGACTTTAGACGATAACGCACACAGTGAGAGAACTGTTTATGTTAGCCATCGAGTGAGGATCGTTTTTAACAACAGATCTACGACGGCGACGACGATAGTAGTAACCTACAACGCTCCGACGAAGGAAGGAAGATTCGTGTGATGCGCAAGAAAATTGATTTCGCTGAAAAGCCCATTCCTTAATATTTTTTTCGTTGTCATTGCATTGACGACTATCCCACGATGTCGGAAGTATCTGCAAGTGACCTGTCAGTATTTTATCAACTTCTTCACGATGAAAATATTTGTAATTACGAGGTTTCGTCGGACGGTGCGAGTACGACGTGCAGTGACGCCGAGCTAGAAATACAAGACTCGGAACCCGACGAGTTCGACGCGGCGGAATGCGAAGAGGATACGGATGCGAAAAATTACACCGTAGCCGGACGCGTTTGGAGGTATATTCCTCCCTATAACAATAACATAACAGAATTTCAAAATTCTTTACAAAACCATACACTTCTGCTGACGAGCAAGAGCGAGAACGTCCAAACGATAGACGAGTGTTTTCGATTGTTCATCGATGAACAAATTATCGATACTATCGTTTTATATACGAATAAGAAGGCGAACGAGAGTGTACCGCCCAGTAAGAAATGGAAACCAGTGGACAGTATAGAGATAGACGCATTTTTAGGGATTCTATTGCTCGCCGGACGATTCAGAGAATCTCGCGAAAGGAAACGTGACCTATGGAGAAAGAACGAGGCATTCTCCCGACCATTTTATGCAGCTACCATGTCCCGGGATAGATTTGTAGATATATTGAAATACATCCGTTTCGATGATTCCGCAACGCGGGAGGAAAGAAAAGCGCACGATAAGTTGGCCCCGTTACGAGATGTTACCAGCACATTTACAGCTAATTGCAGGGACTCGTACGCCGCGTCAAGTGTTGGTTCTGTTAACGAACAATTGGTCGGATTCCGGGGACGCTGTCCTTTTAAGGTGTACATGCCTAACAAGTCCGGGAACTGTGGAATCAAAATAAGAACCCTTTGTGATGCAAGAACGTTTTATTGTTGTAACATGGATGTATATTTAGGTAAAAGTGGAAACGTTCCGGACAATCAGCACGGGCATAATATCGTTGAACAGTTAACCGATTTCTGGAAAAACTCGAATCGGACAATAACGACGGATAATAGTTTTACGGACATTAGTTTGGCCGAGGGGTTGTTAGAAAATAAAATTTTTCTCGTGGGAACCGTGCGTAAAAGTAGATCAGATCTACCGAAAATACTCACGCAAACGCGGGACCGACAACAATTCTCTTCGCAATTTTTATTTACTCACAATTTAACCCTAGTTTCCTATGTACCAAAGCCCCGGAAGTGTGTTGTGTTGTTATCCAGTTTACACCACGAACTAAACATTTCAAAACCGGAACAGAATTACCAACCGGATATAATTAATTTTTACAATTCGACGAAAACCAGCGTGGACGTTTTCGATAAACTAGTTAAAGAATACTCTTGCAGACGATCCACGCGTCGATGGCCATTATTGCTTTTCATGCACTACGTGGATATTGCCGCGTACAACGCGTTTGTGATATGGGTCACTAAATATCCGACGTGGGAATGTAATAATACGTTGAAAACGAAAAGAAAGATTTTCTTGGAGGAACTATCGAGGAAATTAGTTAGTAATAATATAGAAAGACGTGCAATACAATTCGAGAACCGCGAAATAACGTTTCACAAATATATTGTAAATGCTATAGAAGCGACCGGTAGAAAAATAGTCAAAACAATACCAATATCGGAGCCTCGTAAGCGTTCAAGGTGCTACATTTGCATCGGTAACGACAACAAGTACAGTTCTGTATGCGACAACTGTCAAGTACACATTTGCCATATACACTCTATACATAGACGTACTATTTTATGTAGCCGTTGCAGTGACTTGGAATAAATGTTATTTATTTATTTATATTAGTTACTGTTATATATGTCTTTATCTCTGCAAGGAAATAATAATTCTAGCTGAAAGGTAAACAAATAAATTCGAAAATTAACTAAACTAGAATTATACGTATTTACGAAATCTTAGCGTGGGTCTTAACTGACCCAGTCATCAGATTACGTATAGATAATATAGTTTAGTGTACCAAACAACACGCTTTGTGTTTACGATACTGTTGTTCCAATCCGATGTTGTTTTTGTCGTCGATTAAAATCATTTCTGCCAAGAATTTGGTATCAATACGACGATATAGTGTCACTGTAATTTTCTGCACATCAGTTCATGTAGTATTAACCTTTTAACCCCACAAAATTAATTCGTGTAAACAAAACTAACCGAGAGAGAACGAGAGAAAATCGTTCAGAACTTTAAACGTGCGACACTCGTAATGATTACATACACCACAATAAAAATATAAAACATATGATTGATTGTTTGACAGTGTTGCAGAAGTATGGTTTTTTTTTCATTCATGGAAGTAAATATTTTGCACGTTATACCTATTTTATAAATTACTTGAAATGTTGTCTTATTACATGTTTTGAAGACGACAATATTATAAGAACTCTCTGATAAGAATTAATCTCTCTGGACACTTTTTGTTGCAATATGGAGATCCCGAATGTTAGTCTGTGTGCCTGTCTGTTCAGTTCAGGTAGCGACCTCTACAACAATGGGGCACTTTCTGACAACGTCGGTAATTCAGAATTCTTGATCGAAAATCTCATTGCATGGAATATCTGTGTGAATCTTAAGTTTCTGGTATGTATTGATTCAAAAAACTACAACGAACTGACACTAGTTGACAATTCGTAATACGCATATCCATTTATGCTGAAGAAATTGTTACAATACAGATAGTTGACACTGTTTGCATATATTAAAAGCGTCGTATTTGCCATGGGCAACTTATGTGGATGTTGTTACAAACCATCAGCTTCGTGTGAAAATTTAACACCGGATTTGGTAAATTCATTATTTTGAGGTTATCTATATGAACGTACAGTAACAATTATTGTTTTGCATTCGTACTGTCACAGCTGTCATTCCTATTTTATGTTTTAATATTTCTTATTTACATTAGTAATGTTCGAAAAGTTATAATTAGACTCCGGATTTTATGGATTTATAACAAAAATGAGCAAGTGCAATTTAAAACAGTGAAAATATTAAAAGATTTTAAGTGTATCAATATATTATTTTCATCACATTAAAATTATTAATGAAGAATATAAATTTATATTTAGCTGCTGTATCTTGCAATTGATGCGCAAACTTTTTATTTTGCATAAACATCCGGAGTCTAGTTATAATAAAGTGAATGCTGGAATGATAAGAGAAGTTATGAACTAAAAAGTTTGATTTAAAAAACATATCTCTTAATTTAGGAGACCAGAAGAAGACAGCAAAAAGAAGCAGCAGAAAGAAGAATTGCTGAACAGCAAACACGAGGTATTAAGAATATGGATGCTGTTCGACGTCAACAAAGGTTAGATGAACAACGCGAGAAACGTGAGGAAGAAGCTAGCGCTTATAAGTCTCAACCACCGTTAAAGGTAAGTTGTGAAAATTTATCGTATGGTGTATTACTATATTTGTACAAAGACAATATATTATAACATATACATGGGTATTCATAAGTAGACAGCAGATCTTTATGCATTTATGGCAAAAATTAGTAGGCGTGATTTAAAACAGTAAACATATTATAAAAATTTAAAGATACTGCTAAATTATTTTCAACCTATTGAACATATTAAGAAAGGAAATAAATCTCTATTTCACTCTAATTTGTCGTAATTCACATAAAGAATATTTATTTCGCATAAAGATCCTAGTCATAAATTATGAAGATAAAATGATTAGTTTCAATAATATTTTGATCGTATTGTGATATAAGATTGATAAGGTTGATTTGTTTCAGTGGCAAGTGAACTAATGACGAGCTAATTGAAAACTTGAAAAATTCTACTGTCTGCAGATTCATTTTGTGCGACATGCAATTACTATTGGAGCCAAAGTTGTTCACGGTATATTTAATGTTCATGTTAAATATTAGATATTATTTATTATAAAGACAGTAACATAACAAGTTCGCATTTTGTGAAATTTAAATCTTTTTAAAGAATGTTTAAATTATATATATATACATTTTTACACAACATTTTGTATAGTATTTGAACTGTTTATATTGCTTGCGTCTATATTTTATACGTATAAAAATAAGAAGAAATGAATGTTATTGTATGGTTATATGGGACATAACTGTTGAAGAAATATTATATTTATTATATGTAAATGATTTTGATATGAGTTACGATAGCAATTATTTTTGCACATTGTTAACTATTGAAGGGAGTTTTTAAAATGGTTATATTTAACGTTAATATTTAACGATATATTAACACTTTCTTGTCTGATCGCATCGATGTTGTATGACAACTGATAGTCAACTGCTAATGCTACTACATTGGCGGTGCTTATATTTTTACTGACACTACATTGTAACGTGCCTTATGGGCTTACAGAACTGTTTTGGTTTAAAGTTCAATTCACTTATAAAAAGAAAGACCTATGCAAGAAATGCTGATGGCAGACGAAAGTATTTGCATGAAACGTGCGGACCTGAAAGTGTTAAAGGTATTATTTTCTGTCATATATTACATTGATTTGAAACGATATAAAGTGTGCACCGATTGTAGCAATAAAAGTCATGATAAATTATAATAAAATGTAAATTTATGTATAAATAAATTATTTGAAATTAAATCGGTGATTACATTGTTGACTAAGCAAGTAAAAGCTCTTGGCTAAATAATCTATGTATTCACAAAAGATAACACAATGGAAATGAAGTATATTCAATACAAATTTTCATCTCTTTTCGACTTACCTATATCAGTGAATGCAACACATTCAGAAACTATCTAATAAATGATATAAAAATTTGATTTGAATGGACGGCAGAAGAATAATATTTGTTTCTCGAATTTCGTTCATAAATCGCTTTATAATTAAGAATAAATCAATTCTCTTTATCATACAAAACATGAATATTACATTTTTTTGTTGTAAAGTAACATTAAGTATTTTATTTACTTTAACTAAATATATTTATATATATATATATATGTATATATTTACATGTAAATAAAATATTTAAAACATGATACGAGTACATAAGAGTTTTAATTGTTACGATCCATTTTTATGGAGACAGAACGTTGAATTTGTACATTGTTGTGTTTGGTGAAATCAAAATGTATGAAAGATGCATAAAAAATATACAATTTTGAGGTATTTTAAATTTTCCCTATTCGGTGTACTGACCAAGATCGGAACAATTTTTTCGTCGACTTAGTTTTCAATTCTCTTCCATGAGCAATTTGCACCTCTAATGACGCTCCATTATTTAATGCTAACCATGTCTGGATTTCATCGGTTGCAGCTGAGACTCCTAAAAGTAATAGTAAATCAAGCAAGTGGCAGATTTACTAAATTCAAATGGAAGATATAGATCAACATATACCTAATAATTCATGAAGAGTAATTCGACGACTGGCTAGTAGCTCTTTGCTAGCGCTTCGAATTTCAAATATTAATAAAGATTGTCTTGGAACATTGTCGCCTTCAATGTGAAAGTCTATGCTAAATTGAGGATTGGGCATAGCAGGTAATAGTCGAGATTTCGCCAAAGTTTTCCCACTGTTTGTTGAAGATGGAATTTTATCAGGACTGGTACATCTACGAAATATCAACTATTACTGTTACTATTACTGTGTTCAGTCATACATCAAGTTTACCATATACTCACGTTTGAAGTTTAATTCTACAATATAATTGAGCGATATGAGCAACATGAAGACCTTGAGCCTGGAGAACTTTACCTTCTATCCCTGAATATTTTTCTCTGGTACCATTGACAACTTTTAATTCTAACATAATAGAAATAATTTCAATATAATCAGTAATTCCATTAAGCTTCTCATATTCGATTGAAATGTAAATGAAAAGATTTATTAATGTAGTATACTAACCATTCGGTCTCAGTCTTAAACGTGGACTAGGCTGTCTTATTCTGCCAAGCATATCGGGTTGTGATACAGCATGAGCTAAGCCAGATTCCTGTAAAAGCTCTGTAGCATCAGCTTCTCCTCCTTCTCTGGGCTCCAAACTCAATGTTATACCTTTTGCATCATTTTTCTCTTCTATATTCACTTCTGAACGAAATCTACGGAGCTTCAGGCCTCTCTTTACCTGAGATTATTTATATTTTTGCTGTTATTGAACATTCATAGCAGTATATTTAGAGTAATTCGTTCGATTAATACGATCAGATATTTCTGATCGTGAACAATTTAATTAATATATTAGATGATTGCATATGTTCGTGCCCGATTTTCATAAATGTCGCAAACTGTACTGCATGGCGGAGTGTAAAAAAATATTATATAGTCACCATTCTTCTCTAATTGTAGAATTAGAAAAGACAATTAGACAATTAGAAAAGAATGGTGACTATATAATTGATTAATAAAACTGTATTCTTTAAAATTAACCATTGGATTTTATTTTCAAATCGGGCACGAACTTGTGCAATCATCTGATATTTTTGAATATTTAAAACATGCTAGGGATGAGTTTTGTCAGGATTTCGATTACCTTTTGTTTCATAACGCGGAAGCTATTGTATTGCGGTAATTTCTTGCCAAAGTTTTGTTCCGGGCTCGGAGTCAGACTATTATAAGAGGATCGTCGTTCTCTCGACTTTGTCGAATCGCCGTTATCGATCACATCTGCCACTCTTTCCGTAATAACTCTAGGTATCCAAGGAGTCTGGTTGCCATTCATCTCATTGGAATCTTTGCTTCCGACGCTAGCTTTGTCTAATCGAAGCAGTTCGAACGATAAATAATCACAAACTAGGAAAACTTGTATTTAAACGAATAGCTAAATGAGTTATCTACAAAACAATTTACCAGACTGATTGGAAATGGTCGGTTTTAACAAAGTTACTGTACGCGGTGGCGGCGGAGGCGGTACGACGTCTAAATGCAACCTCATCTTCGATTTTTCCATCGACGGTCTCCTAATAATATTCGACACCGACTCGGAAGTCTCGATATTCATTTGCGTCGAATTTTCGCTAATGTTGCTGGCTGCGTACGTGCTCTGAGTCTAGAAAAAATAAACGAATACGTATAATACGACAAAAATAGGAACGTTAAACGCAATGATCTCTGTATAATCAAGGAGAAGATTTTTAGTACTTCGCACTCTTCAGACAAGACCTTGATCTTCAACTCTACAGATCCTGTTTTGGTTCCTCTCAACGTGAACCAATGGGACTGATCGCTGTTCGACAACTTCCGAATGTCTTCGAGAGTCAATGATACTTTTCCCAGATAATCTTTCATCCCAAAAGTATCATGATCCCATAAAACCTATGCGTAAAACGATGATGTAGCCATGCTTCAGCAATTTGTACTAATTGAATGTAATTGCAATAGATCCCGTTTATCTGGAGCAAAGCGTAAGCACAGAACCTAATCGAAGAGTCCTAGTTTTCTTCGTTTAAACGAGACTAGGGCTGTTACTTTCCTTCGGAGGTCGAAGATTTTGAAGCTTCGAAGCTTCGAATTTCAGAGCTTCGATTTTTGAAACTTCGAAGGTGATGATGAAATTCGAACCTCTGTAGTTTCGAAGCTTTGAACTTAGTTATATTTGATAATATATTATATTTGATTTGAAAAAAATACGCCACCACAGCTAAAAGATTGATTAAGTTAGAACTTTATTCAAAGACTTCGAAACTTTGTGCACTTCGAAGACTTCGAAACTTCGGACACTTCGAAGGCTTCGAATCTTCGAAGAGTCGAAGCTTCGGAAAAGTAACAGCCCTAATCGAGACCGGTGCATGATATACTGATGTTCCAAATATCCGGAATCTACTGTATTCGTGAAACAAGATCTTACGACATCCAAGGTCTCGCCTATCCTCGGCAAACCCATGATGGAACTTTCGTCCCAGCAAGGATTCAGGGTTTTCTTTTTTATGCTGCTCTTGTATTTCGTTTCGTTGTTCAGTTTTAATTCGCAAAAGGGATCGCTGAAGCCGTTCAAGTCCTTCGCCACAAGATCCTTCGCGCGTATCAACGTTACTTCCATCAGTCCACTTCCGGTGGAGAGTAGGCTCGATACGTCCGACGAGGCCGGGTCTATATCCTTGTGACTCAATAATAGCTTCTAAAAATAATCGGACGTATTTGAAACATGACGAGGCAGAAGTAAAACCTTATTACGGCCGAGTGAATAAATGATCGCCAATATCAACTGCACTAACTGCCTGTTGCATCCACGGCAAGCTGTTCCTCTTTGTTTTTGGTTCGTCGTCTGACACGGGAAGGGCCAAGCTACTTCTTCGGCTCGTGACCACTTGCTGCACGCTTTTTACGGGACAGAACATTACTGACACCGTCATTGTCGACATATTGTTCGAGCCACTGAGAGACAGTTCTTTTCTTATTATCCATGTGCTTTCCTGTAATCAAAATGTTGTTGCTTGTTCAGTGTTCGTTGAAGAGCTTAGCAAAATTTGTCTGATCATTTGTAATTTCTTCATAAAATGCATTGTCATTTTCTTCGCATTTCGTTTCACAAAATACATATTGAGTACGTGTAGAGAATCTGAACGAACTAGAACCAGATGGAAGAATAGAATTCACTCGAAAAGGTAGAAGAAAAGGTACACAAAAGTGTTAAAAAGGCAGCGAAGAAAAGAAATAAGAATATTACTTTTCAAATAAGACTAAGAGTTGGAACAAAATCATTTCGTACATTTCGAATTAAATAATTTTACGATCCTACCTGAGACAAGGACAATATAGCAAGCCCAAGCATATCGCTGTCAGTCGATTTTGATATGTTCCAGGAATATACAACAAAGCTTAGCGAGACTTGAGTATAATCTTGAACAAGAAATTGGGCCCTGGATTCCCAACATGGCGAAGTGGTACCTCGAATGTAATGCGTCGTCTTCACCTGAAGTTTTAACGAAAAGAAGATAACAAGTTTCCGAGGAACTACATATTAAAATTTGTGTGTCCTTTGACAGAAGTTTTACCTTCTTTCGATTGTTGAATAACATGCAATAAGGATTGCATTGAGAGCTGTCGCTGTTCAGATTTTCGGCCGAGTGGATGTACACCACGAGTACACCTGAAAATGTTTATTTTTGTTGTTTAATAGTCGTCCTATGCAATGTCTAACATTTACTTAGACGAAAGTGAAATAATACAGAGCTGTGCTTTAACAGGAAAACGAAAATGTTCAACATTCATGCTCGAAAGTAACATCCATCGACACAATATCTAGTTATTTATGCTTTACCTGCTTTTTGTGGTCGATTGGAATATTTTCGTGACACTGAAAATATCAGATACGTATAACGCCGAATATGGTTTCTTAACTATCTTTATTTATTTAAGAAACACGAGACTTAATATCTGAGGAATATGTACTAGGAAAAAGATGGATCTAATTTAGTGCAAGAAATTTAGTTTCTTCATTACTGTTTTCAAAGGTAAAATTGCGTCGATACGTTCCATTTTTCCTAATTTCCAAATAATTTTTCGGATCAAGAATCTCGGCGTTTCGATCGGGAATAGTTCTTAACAATTTCGCGTTGAAAGGGGATAAACAATCGAATAAAAACGTATTGTACCTGACAGATGCGTATTCTCTTCTGCGAGCTCCGGTTGCGGTAGATCCGGATCCAATTTTGGAAGAGTGGTGTACTCTAATCGAGCATTGATGTTTGGAATGTTTGCACTATTACGGGATGGTTTCTTCTGTTGCAATACCGTTTCGATCCTGATCGAAGCAGAACAATTCGATGAATATAATCTACTTTGCACACTATTTTTACAACTTTTTATAAACATTGAACATTGCCACTTGTTCTGCCAGAAATCCTTTTCGTTCAATCAAATGTGCATCACTTTTTTTAACTTTCATTTTCATATTCGAATTTTGAAAATTAATTTGCCAACTAAGGTAAGATTGAAAATATCGTATAAACGCTTTTATGTGACAATAAATGTATAAAGAATTCTTTAAAAAGACTGTTATCCAAAAATTGCTAATCGCGTGATACGGGAGCCTGCGGTATTAATTATTATATTTTAAAGATTGTGTTTGAAAGTTCAAGCGGATGCACTAGAAAATTTTACTCTTCAATCGTGGCAATCGAATATTGTTAAACCAAGTTTTTATTGGCATTGTTATTCCAAGCTGTGGAAAGAATTTTTTCACTTCCGGTACTTACACCTGCGAGTTGTCCCAGTTATAGACGCCAAGCGCCAATTCGAATTGTGCCAGAGTGATCGTGCTGACAAGTCGTTTTGCTTTTAATTTGATGGAAACTTTCTCGTTATCCAAGGCACCCACCAGGAACGAGACGTCCTCGTTCCATGTGGAATTTAAGGGAGTCGTTACACGCCTTTGATCCCCTAGCGTGACCACAAGCCACCTCGATTCGTCACCGATTGGAACTATGCGGGACAAGAAACAATGCAAAATTGCTACAGATTTCACTATTTCTTCTATACACATGAAATAAAATAATATGACATAATATGATAATTACAAAAAAATTCAAGTAGCATTACAAAGAATCAGAATGCTTGACACGACGAGATTGCTAAAAGAAATTTCTTTAATGGAGAATTGTTTCGTTAAAAACATTCCTTCAATTCGAGAATGTAAATATCTCTTAAAACAATGGTTTTCTTTTATGGGGAATAATGAACTACATCAATTGGTGTCTTAAAAAATACATAGTTCAGTATTTTATCCATAAATGTCCCAAAAGTCTGGCCTGTAAATGTCCCATATCTATCCCCACTACTGCGGGGATACCCCCTTGAGGGGCCGTGAAACTCGAGAGGCCTCGGTCGCCGAGAAGT
>CM052259.1:4152806-4163193 GCA_028455795.1 Lasioglossum marginatum | reverse complement strand
ACGAAAAATAACATTCTAAATTACAATACCAGCTAAAACATACTATAGATGAACGTCGAGAGGGTTTTATTATTATGTACTTAATAATTGTTTTGATAATATACACATTACAATATACAAATTATTAATAATCAAATTTTATTAACGAAAAATAACATTCTAAATTACCACATCAAATTCTTCCTTAATGCATCATTTTACAATAAATTTTTGAATGGAGAAAAATTTTGTTGAAAGCTGTAATCATTTTTATTAAATGCAGTATTTTCATAGGAAAAGAACAATTAATAGTATCCTAGTTTCATTATTCACCTGTTGCTTTAAGTAGTGTGACCGATGCATTTCACGGATAATTTGTATCCTCACAAGAAGAACGATTATGTTTAACGGCTCGATAACGTTGCTAGTTAACGTCTCCTTTTTTTCTTCTGGTATAGCTAATTACAATTACATACGAGCTAGATACCTGACGACCTGGATATAAATTCTTTTGTATTTCATTTTCATCCGATACAATTATTCGCCTCGCTGCGTCCAGCTTTCCTTGGATCTTTTAATGGAATGATTAGCTGCAGTAGCTGCTAATTAATTCTCAGCTATCACGACCGCAAACTGTTTTCTGATCCAATTATCCCGAAGTAAGACAGCTAAACAAATTGGCTAAACCTATCATCCGTATCGTCTAGAAACTTCATAGTCTAAGAAACCTCATATTTGCAATTATTTTGTGGTACATCTAGTTGTAAGAAGTTTCCTCGGCGTCATGAAAATCGTAATTAACCTCAGAATGATCAGATCACGTGGCATAAGAGCAATTGATTTAAATCAGACGGTTTAAACTTCATATTTGCGATTATCTTGTGATACATTAACGAAAAGCAGTCGGAGGTTAATATACGGCCATATGATTCGTTCAACGCGATCACGTTTACGATTTCGATCGAATATTTTCTACCAGGGGTGGTATTCGGCAAGGGGTTCACGAAACGCGTCGGAGACAGAAGAAACGCGAGTCGTTGGAAGAATTCCTTGCGGCGTTAGTGGGCATAAGTGCGTATCTGGTTTCCAGATAAACGGCGCGGCGGGAAAATGTAAAAAGCGGCGCTAATAGTCTCGCTCGGGGAATAATTGTTGTAGCGATAAATCAAAGAACCGTAGAGAAAGGCTGGCGTTATAAATCAAACGGTTTCAGCTATGTCGGGGAGGGGATCTACCGCGGAATGGTCCCGAGGCTGCCGACAAATCCCCCGATCGTGAGAAAATCATTATTAATTGCCGCGTATCAGCTCGGAAAGAAATGACAGTGTCGCCGGCCGGAGTCGGCAAAAGAACGGAGCGCGCGTAGCTCGCGAACCTCGTAATTTCTGCGCGCTGCAGTAATTACGATGGCATTGTTCTAAATGAGTGTTCGCCAGCAGCGGCGTACCTTTTTTCAAGGATGTTCCTCGCTTCAGATGCCTCGCCATGAAACTGGAAAGTAGCTGCATACTTTTCTTCCGTGCGATTTCTTGCCGATGCCCCCCCCGGACACTCTCGTCGCGGTCACCTTTTATTCCTCCCCACCCCCCGATCAAATTATCGATCAATGACACCGTGAAACGCACTCACACCTTAGACACTCCCCGATACACGGAACGGTTCACCGATCTGTTAGATCTCGCCCAGATCTGAGCAACCTCGGTAAATTCCGACGCATTGCGATTGGGCAGTACGAGGTACAAGACAAGTCAGCAAGCCAAATCCGTATTCCAGTTCCTTCCGAGGCACTCGTCAAAACATTTGGCCTTTTCCGTTCTCTTCCGCGTCAACCATTTTCCCACTCCACATCGTACCCGAAATTCCCTCTATATTCAGCGTCTCGCCTAAAATTTCCACCTAAAATATTCCCGTTGTTTTCAGCATTCCGATATTACGATAATTACGGTAGAAGAGAGATATTTTTCGAAATTTCGAGGTCATCGTTGCTTTTTTTTAACGGGGTGGCGTACTGCGTATCCAGCACGGCTCAAATGAACAAATTTTATTCTACGTTTTCGACTTATTTTGTAGAATCAGCCCTTATCCGGTCACCGGCCAATGAAGGTCACTATTATTATTACAAAACGACACAAAGCTCTGCATAAAATTGTTGTACACGATTGTTCAGTTCGGAATGGCGGCCTCATGTTTATGGTTTTCCGCGGACCATGGCATTTTCGTTCGCGAAAACCGATACGAGAACTGTTGCGAACTTTTTGCCGAGGTATGGCCGCGTCGACGGGCTCGTCGATCGGTGTACAAACATTATGCGAAGCACGAGGATGCTAGTAATACATGGCTTTCGATCGCGGGATTAGATCGTGAAACGTTTGCTGCCACGGCTGTGTCGAGTCTTATTTACATCTGAAGTACGATCTCGTCGTATACAGTCGGCTAACAATGATCATTCTTGAAAATTCGAACGAACGACTTGAATCTTTCTAGGATGCTAGGATTAATTTACTAGATCATGTTCAAAGATATTTTTAAGAAACTAGCCAGAGATCTGAGATTGTCAAGAGACTCACTCATTCTTCTCTCTTTCTCTCTTTCTGCTTTTATTGCAGCCTTTGACGACTGTTTATCCAACTTGCGTCAAAGTTCGAGTTTCACAATGAAGATATTTTAAACCTCAACTTCAAAGGAATCTCCTAGCATATTATTACAGAGTATTCCTTGCATCCGATACAGAATACAGAAGATTAAATAACGTCGTGTTATATAAAATATTCATTGCTCCAGATATTCCGATCGAAATTTACAAACTGTTCGAGTATCAACCCTCGTACGCTGCTCAAAAACAGTTGCACAAAGGATCCTTAATTAACCCTTTCGGTCACGAATTATTTATTCCTGGAACAAGAAATCATGACTTTGCTAAGCAGTTCTTTGAATTAAATTATGACTTTTTTATATCCTTTTATGAGGACGCCATGACCGAAAGGGTTAATATTCATCCATTTTCGTAACAGTTTCACCATAGTTTCCACTATTATCAAATACATCCAATCGCAATACTACAAATTTTAAAATACTCAGAACACGAAAACGAACCTTCTCTGAGAAACGTACGAGGCATGCATTTAAATATACCTTCAGCTGCACGTAACAGTAAACATCTAAGTTTGATAAAAAAAAAAATATCAGCGAAATCGACGTTACGAGAGGATCATCGGAGATCCGTTTCTTGTGTAAATGGATGATTAAGTTGTAATTAATATAAATTAATCTACGTTTCTGGCAATTCTGACACGCTTGTTGTCCCCCATTTTTCTACGGTTCACTGGATCGACGGATGAAGCTGGCAGGACCGCGACGCGTTGCCATAACTCCGATTTTCGGCAGGAATTCGCGGATGTTCCTTCGCCGACGCGCGGGCACGTACTGAACGCGTGCAAATTGTTGCTCGATTCGCGAATGGCACCGACCATCTGGATGTATCGGAACCTGCCGCCGGTTAGATTCGCGCTTGCGCCCAACATTTTGCCGTTTGTAGACATGGTTAGGTCAACTTGGTAAACTTTGGGATTGATTAGAGATACGTATGTTCTGCCGCATCAAATCAACGGATTATCTCGCTCGCATCGCTATGGAACCTGTGTTGTACGAATTGATCGAGTGATACGATGTTCGCGACGTTCCGCTCAAAAATACGGTACCGTTCATATGTAATTGTCGACGGACATTGTACACCTTACCTGACCTTTAACTCGCTGACTTCCGCGTCACCTTCATTAGGGTGACGGAATTGTTTGTCTAGATTTGAACGCGAATTCTCGCGTTGATCGATCGACCGTGCCGAATTTGCTTGCGAAATGCCAGAGGGTTGAAAAGTACTTTACGTTGGACATTACCCCTTCAATTTTCGTTTTATTCAGTGGCTTTAAAAGGGCAGAGAGAGAGAGAGAGCTTATATTGAAAATTAACTCCTGAGCTCTTGTTTCGTTAAGTGGTTTCGATCTTATCTGATTTTTATAATTTTGAAACAGGGCAGAAAGAGTCATTTATGTTAGAAATTAAATCTTCAGTTTTTGTTTTAGTGTGGTTTTGAAGTGTAGAAGGTCTGAAAGAATAATTTATATATTGGAAATGAAATCGTCAGTTTTTTCATTAAAAGATCCCTTCGGATAAAAGTCGTTAATATTCGTTCAAATGATATAAATACATAAAAGATCTTAGTGTTGCAGACACATGTGCTCTACGTTCTTGTTAGCAGCACAAATGAAACTTCATTGTACAATTCTACGTTCTCCAACATCCCGTTTGCCGAGTTTTAACTTTATGAAACTTTTATGGGGCGAGTTAGTAAAACGAACGCTTTGCCTGCTCTTCTCAAGAAACGAGGGCGCATGGTGGAAATCACAAAAGTACAATATCAGCGGAAACGTTAAAAAGTCGGTCTGATTTCTAAAACGCAACATAGATCGTAAGAAGGAAATCTCAGCGGTAATAAACAATACTTTATTGAAAAAATTAAATGCGTAACTTGAATTTCAATTCATCAAATATTTATCAAGATTCAGAAATGAGTACATCTTTATACAAGAGAATCGACTAAGATTAGGCGAATTTTAAATTCATGTTATGTAATTTGAATTTATTATATAATTTGAATTTATTATATAATTTGAACTGTATTTAGTAGTTTAAACTTATGTAGTCCGAGGACTCTTGAACAACATTTTTGTTGCGGACTCCATCCCAACCCTAGGCATTTTACGTCGATTTTACTAAATTTATAGTAATTATTATTTAGTTATGTTAATAACTAGTTAAGTAACAACAAATACAAAAAGTCTTGCCCGTGTACGATTTTTATTAAATGAGTTATTTGAATAAAAGTGAGAAGTTGGGGGATGTAAAGTCCCCAGGGGTCCGCGAACCACAGTTTAAGAACCTATGCCATAGTCGATTCTACGTCGGCTCTCGGAGCACTGATTGTCTAAGCCTGGTTTAATTGGGGTCCCATGGAAATCACCGACACAATTTTCCCCGACACGGTTTTCACCGACAACATTTCACCGACTCCAGATTTGACCGACAATAACTTTGGCCGACAACGCCTTTAACCGAAAACGACTTTGACCGACAACGAATTTGATCGACAACGATTTTGGCCGACCACGAATTTGTCCGGCAACGACTTTAGCCGACGACAGTATTATGTTACTGTTGGTTATTACTGTCGTCGGCTAAAATCGTTGCCGGTCAAAATCGTTGCCGGTCAAAATCGTTGCCGGACAAATTCGTTGTCGATCAAATTCGTTGTCGGTAAAAATAGTTGTCGATCAAAGTCGTTTTCGGTTAAAGGCGTTGTCGGCCAAAGTTATTATCGGTCAAATCTGGAGTCGGTGAAATGTTGTCGGTGAAAACCGTGTCGGGGAAAATTGTGTCGGTGATTTCCATGGGACCCGTTTAATTGACGGTATGCAGTAAGATTTCAACCGCGTGGCCCGTGTTTATACGCGATGTCCTTTTCTAGGTCCGATGCTGTCGGCCAGGTCACAAAGAAATAGCAGAATCCCAGGATCTCAGAAAAAAAACGGACCCGAGGGTTTTTCTTAGATCAAGGCTTTACTGTATGACAACAATTGATATAAATGAAAACCTGTGTCTCCACGTATCATATTCACAGCCGTTTCTTCTAAAGAATAGAGTTGTTAGATCAATATCATGCGTAATGGTGTACGGTGTTTGCAACAGCATATGAGAGAAGTTCGTAGACCAGAGAATAACCGATGCACCGTTGTTTAACGGCACACCATTCGTACAATCTTGTCAATCGAAATTTTTAGTGCAATTAGCGCCAACTACGCGCTCGTAAATTATTCGTACCTTTCATTTGAACACTTTTATCTAACAACTCTGTTTTCTCAAAATTTCTACTGCGTACGTATGTTTAACATTAGGTTTACGGAGGTCGAGAAATGACTATTTCATATTATTTTATAAACATAACAAGAATGTGTCTATCCAAATTTTTGGCCATTTTTCCAATAGTATATACCTCAAGAAATAAATTTGGTAAATAATTCCTCAGGAAAGCATCTTTACAATCTTAATAATCGCAAATTAAGAATATTGGAAGTTGTCATTTTGTCGAGTCATGTAAACCTAGTGTTAAACAACAGTTACATAGATTGCATCTTGCACAAAATTGTTAATACTTTTATTAAATCGCGATATATCTTATCAGTTGCGTTCTTCCGTAATAAAGATATTATTGCTAGGAACATTAATCCCAGATTATTTTTTTCACGACTGCAATGATTAGAACTTATTTGTCATCGACAGTTTCCTCGTAAAGGGTAATCTTCGACTTTTAATTATCGCGTACGATTACGAGAAATTCATTGTTATATTTAAGCAAGCGGATTTTATGAATTTATGACAGAAATGGGTAGATCAAATACAAAGCAGCGATAGTATCTAAAATGCAGAAGCTGTAGCATAAAAATATGCGCTGAAATTTTTCAGTTCAACTAGTAAATTAATTAATAAATGATATTGAACAGAAAATTTTGGATATTGGCATAGGGGTTTTGGGACATCTAAATCGTGAGAGTCGTTCGTGGACGTGTACCAAGATGACCAACGAAAGCAATATGGTGCTGCTTGGACTGTGCCACTGCTTTTAAGCTACCAGTTCGACGTCGACCACTTTTCCTTTTTTATTTGTTTCTTGACCAACATCTGTCCGCCATACCTTACTATACCACATTACGTTGACACAGCCCGTACATAACATGCGGATCCGACAACTCCGACGTTATGGTGCAAGGTGCACCGTCTGCCGGGGGGAAGTACAGAGAATTTCTCGGAGAAAAAGCGCCTCGAGGACGTATCATCGGATACACGTCGCCCCGATGTTGATTTAAAGGCTACAGCGAACTTTTTCAACCGCGGAATCGCAAACGATCAACGAACAAATATGTTTGGAAGAAATCGGTACTCTGTAGCCGCAGACATTTCTTCCATGGCGCCCCACAAAAGTGTGCAATTTTATTTTGTTGGTCTCCTGGTAACACTTTTATTGACACTTTTATTAAAGCTTTCAGTCAATAGAATTGTCCGCTACAAAAACCGATTCAACGGTTCGAGAATTATTTTCTTCAATGATTTGCTCGATATTATTTCATCTATTTTGTTGCAGCGGACTGCAGAGGGGAAATGATGTAGTGCGATGTACAAATGATGAAAAATTGAAGATCGATACCACAAATAAAACGATGTCTCGTGTTCCGATAAACTGTGTCAGAAAAATTCGTGGCACTTCGAGTAACGCATTTATATGAAAGTCCGCATTCTATGCAGTGCAAACTCTTGTGCATAACTTGAATTCTAGATAACAGCTGCCAGTATTTTCTCTCTCATTTTTGTCTTCTTTTTGCTTAAATCTAGTTGAACGCTGCTGCACGGATTCTTGTATAAATATTCAGGCGAGTAATAAAATTCGAGATTTGAAGGACGTCAGAAGTTTCTAAAATATGATCTGTTCTAAGTCAGAGAGAACGGGTATCATGTTCGCCTGTGGTGGTATAGAAGTTATAAAAAAATTCGTCTTCCAAAGGAAAAGTGGGTCCCCGCTGCCAGCCCGTTTCCATATATGCAGATATCTTAGGAGACAGCACCTTTCACACAAGGTTAGTAAAGTTCCTTCTGAAACCTGTTCTTGTTTTGTCGAAGGAATCGACGCCCCGACTAGCTTCCTATTTTAAACTTATTTACGGATTTGTACAAACGTACATATAAGCGAGCTGCGAGAGCTACGTGCCAGTTTACTTTTCCTAGCGAATGTTAGCAGGGTGCATATCTAAAATTACCAGCGAACCGTTTATTTATTTCCTTGTGGTAACCATATTTGAATACTTGATAAATATTTCCTTGTGGTAACCACATCGAATGATAAATAATTTTTAACATTAAACCTACCATCACCGCTCAAAATGACCGGTTCCAGATTTTTTATTTTACGACTATTGATACAATAAAAATAATTTCATAAGAAGTGATTGTATAGCTATCTTTAGTGGAGCACATGTTACGATAGGAGCTGCACAAAGTCTAAATAAAATCAATCTTGTCATTTTTATAAGGGAACATGTACCAGTTACTTTTCAGGCTTGGTAGGTTTAGCGTTAAATATTAATATTTTAAACATCCTCGTCCCCTTCACGATTCATCTGTCTATGTATCCGTCTGTTTCCAACTCTATTTTAAAACAGTAATGTCGCTGCCGAACTAGCATAGTGATTCTTGAATGCAATTTTTTAAATAGTCTAGAGGAACTGTTTAATATTGATGGTAATTCAAGATGTAATAAGAGGCAAATGAATTCCTGTTTTTAAAAGTAAACTGAATTTTCTAGGGTATTACACTAGGGTATTTTAATTAGCTGAATTATATATGCTGATATGAAATGCGAACAATGTATCCCCTGCTCTAGTTCGAATAAAATTTGATTCGGATAATGGCCAACGCAGCTGTGCGGATTAGTCGAAAACCGAAAAGTTCGGGGAACGGTCGCGTTCGACCTCGAGCAATATAAAAACAAACAGTGGCAGAGTCGAGCTCCCGTTACACCAGTTTCATAAATTACCCGCGGGCGTATCGATCTCCCCTAACTTAATCGAAACACGGCAATTCATGCTGGCCCGAATTCATGCGGCAACGGCGAGCGCACACCACACAGCACGTGTATCGGGAACCGCTAGGTTCCTCCCGCGTATACATATCGCGAACTTCGGGCATGCACCGACGCCGATTCCGTGACACACGCGACGCTTTTCACCATACGAGCTCGGGTGTGTATACCCCGAGTACGGGGACAGTCCATTAATGGGTTGTCTCGCTTTTTTTTCTTTTTCGCGGCCGATACGCTGACCTTGATACCACGTAGCACGTGAAGGAAAAGTGGAAAGGAAGCAGCGACCGGCCTTTCTCCAAAGATATTTATTTGCCTTATCCGATCATCGGGACACTTGATTTCTTTCCTTTGATACGCACAGGCAGCGAAACATAGATAGAGAGAGCAGGGGGAATGTAATTAAAACAAAGCGTTACACTTACGCCGTCACGATGACTTGGGCCAGGCCAAACGGAAACCGATTTTCCACGTGCGCGCGCCAGCCAGCCAGCCACTCTTTCACGTCGGACACTTTCACTCGGTACGATCAAGAAAAATGATACCGATCTGTCTTTGCGTAGGTATACACATAATCGTCCAACGCACCCGTCCTCGGCCACGAGTACAACAGCACTGACCTGCCGTCACAGAGGGAGAAGAGAACGGACCAGGTAACAGAACCTCTCGACTGTTCCTCTCTTGTGTCCTCTTTCTTCTTCGACACTCTCCTTCGTCGCCACCTTCCTTCCTTCTTCTTACCTCGAATCTCCAGTCTTTCTCTCTCTCACCTCTCCATCCCCCTCTGTCTGTTCTTGCCACCGTGTCTATCTATCCGTTCTTCCTCGTCCTCTGACCCTTCTTTCTTCTATTTCCTCTCTCCTCCTCCTTTTCTTAGATTCCTCTATCAACAGTTTTCTTTTCTCTTTTCTCTTCGTTTCTCTCGCTTTTTTCCCGTTTATTTCGCCGTTTACCGATCTCCCCCGTTTCGTCCTATCGTTGACCTTCTCTCTATCGATTCTGTGCGACGTACGATGTTAGTTGACCGGCCTCCTTTTTCCCCCTTTGATTGCGGAACGGTCGACCACGTAACGAATAATACAAATCCGTCATGCTAATGGAGAGACACGGAGAAAAGATAATACTCTATCCGTATGCTGTTGCCGTTGCTGCCGATGCTACTGCTGCTGTTGTAGTTTCGGTTTTACAAACGCTGCCCCATTATGGGAGTCGACGGCGCAGCATCCGCCTCGGTCGGACGAGACGTTCACGCGTTGAAGTTCCTTATGAGGACATCCTGCCCAGAGGTTGGTGATATTTTATCGAAATAAAAAGTGTCGGTGACGAGCCGAATGCCCGGTAGGATGTTATTTATTGTTCATCGAACCTTGTCCCGAGAAGAAGTTCACGCGTCGATTAAAAGACGACGATTCTGGTTGCTTATTAATCGCTAAACTGCGGATTTTTATACAGAATAACAGAAGTCAGTAGTGAGTAATAGACATGAAATAAAAATGTATGTATTTGCACTGTTCGTAATTTTAGTAATAGTCCAGTCAACGAAAAGGTTGTAGAGGGAAATGGAAGGAACACAATTTTTGACTTTGGAACCTTGTTTGGACTCGTTAGGAGGTAAACATACTAAAAGTCCCCACTCGTAGGAGGTGAACGGAGTCCAGGGGAGCACATAGAAGATCCCGTTTTTCGCTTATATCTCGGAAACTATGCGTCCTAGCGATAAGACCA
>CM052259.1:4121580-4152706 GCA_028455795.1 Lasioglossum marginatum | reverse complement strand
GTGGAACTTTTAGCAATGTGGTCTTTCAGATCACTGTAAGTTCCACGTTATCCCCGCCAGTGCCGGAACTAGGGCGTGGCGAAGGTGGCGCCCCACGGGCGCAACGGTCGTAGGGGCGCAACGGGCGCAACGCACGCAAGTCTCGTGGGGACGCTACGCCAAATTTTTTAGGTTGTTGCCACAGGCGCCGAAGCGGCTAGTTCCGGCTCTGATCCCCGCGCCCATTTCGCCCACTTACCGTCCCGCGGAATAGCACGGATGCTGGCAGTCTTTAACAGTATCTCGTCGGTGCTGGGGAGCACCGACGAAATCGTCGGTGTCGCCACTCGCCACGACCCGTTACCGACCGGTTTTGGGCCCGTTGAGTCCACTGTGTCGCTATGTCTATGTCGCTGAATGGCACAGGGGCTGGCAGTCTTTAGAAGTATTTCGTCAGCGACGAAATGCAGATGACGTGACTGACTTGCACCAATCTTCACGTACTTGCAACCATGTAAATCGATCCATTTGTTTACGGAGGTCGTCTGCTACTTCATCGTATTCTACCATTGTTTTGAGATCGAATACTATGCTCTGAATTGAGTTTTTATGTGACTTTAAATAGGAACAGAGCAGCAATGCCGGGAACTGAAGTTAGTATCGTCAACTTTTGCATAAATACGCACTTAAATGTAGAAAATATAGTTAAGTATTCATTTGACAGTTCTATCTGTCAAACCGTGTGAATATTATTTTTCACAAATCGAGAATGTACTTGATGAATCGGATCTCTATTTTTGTTCTTGTATCTTTTCGTTCACATATCTTTTTATGTACATTAAAATGATATAATTTATATAGGACAACACGACGGAACTAGGAGAAATAGAAAACGTCAGGGTTGTGGTCCGCGTTCGACCTCTAAATGGAAAAGAGTTGGACGGGCATAGCAAAAATATAGTACATGTAGATACTATAAACAGTGAAATAACCGTTGAAAATCCCAATGCTGCGCAAGGAGAACCACCAAAAGTTTTCTCGTTTGATGCTGTCTTCGACACCGATTCGTCACAGGTCGATATTTATAATGAAACAGCAAGACCTATCGTCGACAAAGTTCTACAAGGATACAATGGAACCATATTTGCATATGGGCAGACTGGTACTGGTAAAACTTATACCATGTCAGGGGCTAAAACATCTCCCCAACTTAGAGGTATTATTCCAAACAGCTTTGCACATATCTTCGGGTATATAGCTAAAGCTCACGACAATCAGAAGTAAGTTAATTACATTAATCACAGATTCTATGGGTTCCCTAAGTAATAAAGTGTCTGAAAAAGAGCTTGTATTTCAATTTCAATTATAGATTCCTTGTGCGTGCAACATACTTAGAGATTTACAATGAAGAAGTTCGAGATCTATTAGGTAAAGATCAAAATACGAGACTGGAGGTGAAAGAAAGACCAGATATCGGAGTGTTCGTCAAAGACCTTAGCGGTTACGTCGTAAATAATGCAGATGATCTTGATCGAATAATGTCTCTTGGTAATAAAAATCGTAAGTATATTTTTAAAAATGATCAAGTTACAAAAATCGTATAATTTCACAGTGTGTACGCATAATTTTATAACTTGTAATGAACTATAATTACTTGTTCTTGCAATATGTAGGCGTTGTGGGAGCTACAGCAATGAATGTATCAAGTTCTAGATCCCACGCAATATTTACGATCACAGTCGAATCTAGTCAACTTGGGGAGGATGGCGAACAACACGTTAAAATGGGCAAACTACATTTAGTTGATTTAGCTGTAGGCAATTTCTACCATTACCCTTGCATATAATTTTTCAAAAAACATGTGCTAAATTGCTATATTGTATCGTATCAGGGTTCAGAAAGACAAAGCAAAACAAAAGCTACTGGAGTTCGTTTAAGAGAAGCAACAAAGATTAATTTGTCACTTTCAACATTGGGTAATGTAATATCTGCATTGGTCGATGGTCAAAGTTCTCATGTGCCTTACAGAAATTCGAAATTGACACGATTGCTTCAAGACTCTTTGGGTGGTAATTCAAAGACGCTAATGGTAATATTTGCATTTTCCGATGGTAATAGTAATTTGTTCAGTACTGGCTTATAATTGACCATTCAAATCATCACTTAAATCTAGTGCGCAAACGTGAGTCCAGCAGATATAAATTACGACGAAACCATAAGTACACTCCGTTATGCGAACCGTGCTAAGAATATTAAAAACAGAGCGAGGATTAATGAAGATCCAAAAGATGCTTTACTTCGTCAATTTCAAGTTGAAATTGAACAACTGCGCAAACAATTAGAAGAGAATGGTACAGAGATCTCTGAATCTGAGGACGAGTCCGAAGATTCTGAAGCAACAGGAGAAACCAAGCAAGAAAAGAAAGCTAGGCGTAGAAGAAGTCAAATATTAACAATGGAAGAGTTAGAAGACAGAGATGCAGACTCCACTGAAAAAATTGACAAAGCTGAGCGAGAGGATAAAAGTCCAGACGACAAGGATGTTATAGAATTGAAAAAAACTCAGTAAGTTTTTAAACGTTAATCTCAGCAGCAAGGTATATACAAAATGTTAATTTTTTATAGGAACGAGAAGGAAGCATTGCGAGAAAAAATGCAAAATTTACAAAATAAAATTTTAGTTGGAGGTGAGAACTTGTTGGAAAAAGCTGAGGAGCAAGAACACTTATTAGCTGCTGCAGCAATTGAACTTGAACAACGTAAAAGCAGAGAAGAACAACTTAAAAAAGCTATCGAAGCGAAAGAAGCTGAACGCATCGACATAGAAGAGAAATATTCTTCCCTACAAGAAGAAGCGGCTGGGAAAACGAAAAAATTGGCCCGTGTGTATACAATGTTAATGTCTATAAAAGCAGAATTATCTGATTTACAGCAAGAACACCAAAGGGAAATGGAAGGGCTCTTAGAAGGTGTCAGAGGTATTGGAAGAGAATTACAGCTTCAAGAATTAATAGTAAATAGTTACATTCCTGTTCAATATCAAGTACGTAAAATTTTATATAAATATGTCAATATTTATAATATTTAACTTTATGAATGTAAACTCATATATATTTAATATTTAATATTTATAAGAAAAAATTTGAATTAATTTACACTTATTTTACTGAGTTACACACAATGTGTAAATTATCTGAATCAGGGTTTATCCATTCTATACTTATTAATTTTATTTTAATTACAGACAATGATTGAGAGATATGTTCATTGGAATGAAGACATTGGAGAATGGCAATTGAAATGTGTAGCATATACTGGTAATAATATGCGCAAAGCACAAGCAACTCCACCTGTAGGAAACAACAAAGATGTAGGTTTTATGTCTGATCGTACTGGATAAATAAATACAGAAGTATTTATACCAATTTCTCGTTATAGCAAACGCAACCAGATATGTCGAATATATATCTTTCTTACAACACTGGAATTGACAATACTTTCGCGCAACCGAAAAAAATAAGGGGCCGATCTGGAGTTCCTAGGCCAACTACTGCACATAAACGTACTCCGCATTAAAAGTATATTTAAGCTATAAATTGATAGAGATATTTATTTTTCACCGAGTACCTTTTTTAGTATTTTTTCAGAGTATTATATTTATTTTTGTTTGTATCATTTGTACGAGGAGCATTATACTACATGTACTTACATATATATATATATACTTACTCTTATTTTAGCCACTTGCGTTTAATCCCATTTCAAATATTGTACGAAAGAATAGAATGATATCTCGATATCTTTCATTATTATAAAACTATATAACATGAAATTACAACAATGGAAAAGAGAACATAAATCTTAATTCGTATTGATTAATAATATACATTCAATCGTCTTGCGTGTAGATGTAAAAAGAAGAGTTGTGGATAAATTTGTATCGGAAGTTATACACCTTGAATTAGTAGAATCAAATGTTATTTTGCTTCGAGTAACTTTATCGTTAGTTATCAAAATTATAACATCCGAAATGAATTGTCATGATATATTAAGATTTTAGATTTTTATTTATTTCTGTATCTCTCTGTGATGTTTGTTAAATATTAAACGTTGAAGTTTAATTTAATAATGAATATGAATTCATAGAAAGTATACATTTTCATATTTAATAGCATGCAACCTAATTATTACTATTACTAAATAGAAAGTTGATCTAAAGACTTTAGAGTGGAAAATATGTACTGTACCTGTCCGATAAGAAATAAAATGTTTTGCTCTACATGAAAATTTAGGTACATATAATTAAAGGAATGGGAATGCAATATTTATAAAATAATTGTTAGCATAGTTGCGTCTTTTTACATTGCCATTCGCGTATACTTTGATAAGAATTAGATTTTTTAGCACGACGATAATACTGTAGCATGTATTCCATAGTATTCTTTAGTCGACAGTATTTTACAACAATCATTTGAAAAATATATAATCGTTTATACTTTTCTTTCTAATTTCCAGTTCATTTGTTAACGAAAACATTTAAATCAGATGAAAATAATTGAGATTATTTTATAATCCCACATTGAGAAAATAAAGCGTATTCTACAGTTTTATCCGTCTATATCTTGAGTTATATCGAAGCACGTACATTCTTTAATTACTGTGATAATAAAATGCTTGTATTATTTTTAATTCATTTTACTGATTATTTGAAATAATCAAAATAGTTGAATACTTGTAATCATTATTGTGTGCATGTTATGCTTTTTTATATATATATATAATTTACGAAATAAACATGAATTATTATAATGTGTTTATCTTGTTTCAATAACATATATTATAAAAAATCAAGTTTCAATAACGAGAAAGATTTGATTTATTGCTTTTTTCACTTGAAATACTCTTTAATCCATCGTCTTATATAGTAACGGTGATAATTTCGTGTTAAAATTACACTGCGAGGATCCTCTTTATGACTGCCTCTTAAATCAAGATGATGTGCACCTTCCGGAATTATTATTGCAACTGCGGATACAGATAAATTCCTTACTACTCCGCCACCAGCCCATGGATCCATTAGGCCATTACTAAACGAACATAACAATTATACATTACAAAATGAAAAATATTCATAACTTTCTCTGCAATGTTTTCTCCTGGACAGAATTGCGTAATAGTAGTAATATGTACCTAAAAACTATATTTGTTGCTGTTGACAAATCTGTACATCCATATTGTTCGCAAGCTAAATTTGGCTGTGGTTTCACAGAGAATTTTTTCTCACAATCCTTTGCGTATTCATTGAAATTCCATTCTTCACGTTCAAACATATCATTTATCCCGATTGAACAAATAGGCATTACCATTTCTGTACAAGCTTGATAAGGCCAACCAATAGCATCTAAACTCGAAGACAAATCAGTATCATTTATATTTAAACACTTCGTGTCACCAGTGTAATTAGTATATACATTAATTGCTTGATATACGGCTAGCAGTAAGTCTTTCCCTGTTAGCGATTCGTTTGTTAGATGCCTGCATACAGCCTACGATAGAAATTAAATGTTCAAGCTATAACATAAGAAAGTTGAGTACAAGTTATGTTTATTAAATCGATAAGAATTATTACACCTACATTAACTGGATAAGCAGGTAAAGGTGCCAAGAAATTAGCTTTGTATGGATAATTCATCATAGCAAGGTTCCCGTAAATATCTTTCAAATAATCTTTTAGTTGTTTCACTTGAGAATTATTCTTTAATGGTTCGCATAGTTTCCAGTTATCTGATAACCACGTTTTTCCTGCATCTATTAAAAAAAGAGTGACAATCCTTTTAGAAGCATTGTATAAAATATGCAGGATGTTCAGCATCTGGTAGAGAACAATTTAAAGGATGATTTTTGATACGAGATGATACGAGTTGGAAATACTGGTAGATTTTTTGAAAATGTAATCGAAACCATAATTTTCTTCCACCTGTTGCTAAACACTCTATATTCAAACATCATACTTGAGCAGTATTAAAACCCATCTAATATGGGAAATGTATTCTCCCCTTAAACGAGTATAGTGATGTTTTGAGTGGCTGTAAACAATTAATTATCCAGACCTGCCCTATATAATGTTTAAATATGTAGAATAAAGAAAAGGAAATTGATTTATTACCACTTGATACTACATTGTTAATTGCAGTCCATGACTTTTTAATATTGTCTGGGCAATTTGGATGAGCCATTCTAAAATCTGAACTTAGTATTCGATTAAAAGATCCACAGTCTACAATACCAGTGAATTGAAGAATTGGAGCTGAAGCTGCAATTGCTCTGAAACATTATTTTCGATTTATATCATAAGCTGTGCATATAGCATCAAACTTTTGTACATTATTACTAGATTGCGGATTTTATGCATTTATGATAAAAATGGGTAGTTCTAATTTCTGAAAGTAAAAAAGTTTGAAGAATTTAAATATACTACTATATTATTTTCAATCTATTCAACATATTCAACAAGAAATTAAATATTTATTTCACCCTAGCTTGTTGCAATTCAAGTAGAAAGTTTTTATTTTGCATAAAGATCCACAGTCTCTAATTATTACTATGAATTGCTTTAATTACTGACCCCTGAACAATATGAGGATACTTCATACGAATCCATGCACTAAGCATGCCACCATATGAGCCCCCGAAGACAATCACTGGACTCTGTTTATATTTTTGTGAGGATTTTAAGTATTGAATAAGGTCAACATAATCTGCTAAAGCCTGCTGAGATGTTAAGTATCCTAAATGTTTAGAATCGTTATAAGATTTATTACCATATGGCATAGATTCTCCATAATAACGATGTTCAGCAAAAATTACTAATGCATGAAATTCTATTGCAATTTCCCACATAAATCCCTGCAAAAATAATATTCAATTTATCATTCATAAGAGAAGATAATCATAAGAAATTAATTAAACATCATGTAACATATTAAAAATTCCATTTCTATGATTTAGTCTTACCGTATTTTGAGCAAAAATCTCAATGTTACCCTCATTGCCGGTATAAAAGAAAATTGGTGGAGCATTTTCTTCTTGCCAAGTATCATTTATAAGGTACCTTAATTTGAACGTATCTTCAATAGAAAAGCTGAAGTGATCCACCTATAAAAAGAAACTCATTTATTCTATTTATCTATCGAAAACAAATTTACACATTTAAAAAAGGCTTATAAATATAAATAAAACAAAAGCACATTCAAATGCGTCTAGTTTAGAGTTCCATATTTTCTATATCCTACTAAAAAATGTTAAACTTTACGAACCTGTGAATTATTCATAATATATTCAAATAATTCAAGTTGGAGAATTATTGTAAAAATTCACAATGAATAAGAAAAGTTATGAATACATACCGGCATTTCAATCGTTTTAATTTCATACTTGTAATTCGCATTGTGTAATTCTTTCTTAAAATCACTATTAAATCTATGTGACAAAAATCTTGACGAAGAAGGTTGCCACAACATAAAAAATATTACAAGTAAAACATATTGAAACTCCATTGCGATCTATCGCAAATAAGAAAAAATTAATCAACAATTTTCACATCTAAATATGTAACATCCGACTGGCGCCCCAACATGAAGAAACGAAACTGTACATATATATGTCTACATTGTATGTATATATACACACACACACTTATCAATGTAGATTCTCAATTCTCACAACAACCATCTATCACCATCTATTAGCTACAGTTGGTCATACATAAGAGTTTTCTCCCCCTGCCCTGGCTACAGTGCTACAGTTTCATATTTCAAACAACCATAGTGACGCAGAATTTTTTATGTTTTTATTAAGCAGTTTCTCAGATTCTTTTATCAATAAAATTAAAAATCTTAAACTATCAGTATATATGCACAGTAATATAATTAGTCATTTTATATATTGAAGATCATAAGTCATTTTATAGAAATTAGGATGGGGAAAAAATATTTTTTATTTACTAGAAGATACACATGTTTTGTTGTATTTTACAAATTTGCAGATACCGTAAGTGGATAAAGATTTGCAGTCTAGTAATAATATGCAAGATGTCAAACTCCGTCTATACGAAGTCTTCGCACGAGGACTCCATTTTCTATGTACGATATGCATTTAATTAGTCGTGTAGCCTCCGTAATAACCCGGGCAGCGTTTTACTCACGATGTTTCCGAAATATATTGGAAGGTTCCTGTTCAGAAATCTTAATTCCTCTAAGTGTAATGTTCGTAGTATGTCGCAAACACCCAATGTTCATTCCAAAGAAGCACTTGGAAAGCATATGAAAGTACAGGTTAGCGGTGCTCCATTACTTTTCGATATAACGATAACAACTTATTGGGTTGGAACGAAAGTTCGTAGCGTTTGTAAATTAAAATTGAAAGCTAAAATTCAGATATTTATTCATAGATTTATTCAATAACTTCTTTGCTTTTCGCCATTTTCGAGGTAACTTCTCGTGTTATTGAATAAACATATGAATAATACTTAAATACCTTAATTTTATCTTCGATTCTTAATTTGAAAACGCTACGAACTTTCTTTCCAACCCAATACTTCATATATCGTCTATATTTTCACTCAGTCTGATCAATTTGCTCTTCTGAAAAGCGAACACTTCAATTTTATTAATCGCTTGTCGCTCGTAAAGGAATCGTGGTAGTTGGTCAATGAACCGTTTATTAACGTAGGGTTGGGTCCGTGCAGTCAGAAAAATGAAAGACAACATTTTCGTTGACGTTTCCGACGGATTATCGCCAAACATGTTGCAAATTGTTATACCGAAATCCAACAAACCAGAGAAGTTGAGTTACGGTTGTAGTATTGCGGCGGAAGGAGAATTAGGTTTGGCTCCGAATGGTAAGACTGAGTTGCACGCTAGCAATGTTACAGTAATCGGTGAATGCGACGTTATGGATGGGTATCCTTTTGCTCCGAGGAAACAGTACAATGACGAATACGTTAGACAGTATTTACACTTGAGGCCTAGAACTAAAGCCTTTTCTAGTTTACTCAGGCTGCGAGGTGTAATGTCTGCAGCCATTGGAAGTTATTTTGAAGATAGAGCATTCATTAATGTACATACCCCAATTTTAACTTCGAATGACTGCGAAGGTGCTGGTGAATTGTTTTTAGTAAAACCATACTCCACAGACATATTAAAGAGTATGAAAAGGGAGGGTATGACAGAAGAAGAATCTTATTTCAATACCAAAGCTTTTTTAACGGTTTCTGGGCAACTGCATTTAGAAGTTGTTGCAAGGTGAATATACAACACAATTGTGCGAAAGACAGACAGTAGAATTGTTAAAGATACATGTACATCGATTGCTAAACTTTTTCAGAGCTCTTACGAAGGTATACACTTTCGGACCAACTTTCAGAGCTGAAAATTCCAAGTCAAGATTGCATTTGTCTGAGTTTTACATGTTAGAGGCAGAAATTGCATTTGTCGATAGTCTTGATGATATAATGGATGAAGTGGAATCACTGATCAAATATGTCACCAAAGATGTAGTTGAAAGAGGTGCTTCAGATATGAACGCAATTGGTAGTCAGGAACCAGAGTGGTTGAATCAAAAGTTTACGCGTATAACGTACAATGATGCGATTAACATATTAGAGAGTAACGATAAGACATTAAAAATTCCTGTATATGGAGAAGCATTTACCAAAGAGCAAGAATTATTTTTAGTGGAGCAAAATAATAATATTCCTATATTTGTTACAAATTGGCCAAAAGAGATTAAGCCTTTTTATATGAAAGAATGTAAAGATGATACTTCAAAGGTGAGGGGCATGGACTAAGAATCATGATGCTTTTAACTAATAAGTATTGAGTATTATACTTTTCTTTGAAGGTTGCTGCTATGGACCTCTTAGTACCTTTAGTAGGGGAGTTAGTAGGAGGGAGTTTGCGTGAAGACGATTACGAAAAATTACAGTCAAAGTTACCTTCAACATCTAATCTCTCTTGGTACTTAGAACTTCGTAAACACGGTAATGTTCCAACAGGAGGCTATGGGTTAGGCTTTGAGAGATTATTGCAATGTGTTCTGGGCATATCTAATATTAAGGACACGCTACCATTCCCCAGATGGCCACACAATTGCAATTTATAAATAAAGGTTTCAGGATTATTGCGTACTTGATTCTTCCTGAACAAGTACCAAAATAAAGTATCATTTAAAAAAAAAAAGAAAAAGAGTAAAGTATTATTCTTAAAAAGGAGTTCCATGGATAAATGATTTTGTCTTTTGAGGGTAACATTAACTAACATGTTCACTCGGATGCGTAAAGAAAGCACAATTTTATTTAATTTATTTCAGTGTAATCTAAAACGTTCAATGTTACAAAGTTCCATTATACTAAGGACAAGGAGTAAACAGTAACGTTAATACATACTCACGTTTTTTTTTTTCTAAAAATAAGTTTTATTGAATCTCGAGATAAATCTCAACTAAAGGATAACTTTCTTATCAATACCTTTTTCTTTATTTGTTCAAATAATTTTGAACTTCTAAGGTATTTTTTTCAGCAATGACGATTACCGTAAGGGATTCTTTTTAGAAAGGTAAATTTAGGATTATAAATAAGCAACCAAAGGTAGTCAGACCCCGAATGATCAACAAGATTTCTTTTTATACAACAAAATAATCCTCCTCTAGTAGTAACTGTTTTTCTTCCTTACCCAATATCGTCGCGATTATTTTAATGTTGATATTTTTTTATGTACATTATAATCAACAATTTCATATATCACACAATTTGTACATCTAACTGAATCGGGTAATATCTCGCTCTCACTTGTTCGCTTTCTATCTCTCTCTCTCTCTTTCTCCCTTTGCCTTTACTTCTTGCAGGACCTGTCTGGCTTTCGTTCTCGTGAAATGAAATCGGGATTTTACACCTTTAGAAAACAATCGCATTGAGTACCTTTCGAATGTTTTTACAAAGTACAAACGGTATGAAATTCTTAGTCTCTTGTGCATATTAATGGTGCATTTCCGACAACTCTCTGTCACGAAACGCGATTGCACTTCTCGTGTTCGGGAATGCTACTTTGACCATCATATATCTCGCTCTAATTAAATCGTTTCAATTATTTAATATGTACAGTTCTTATTCTCTTTTTCGGCTTAATTAGAACTTAAAAATTGAAGAGCTAAAGACACACATGCACACGCAGGCACGCGCGTTCATACTCCCACACATACGTACAAACGATGCATTACATACATTATAACTTATACGACATGATACATAGATGCATAGAAATAAGGATCATGATTAATTTTTGCACCAATGATTGGCAGTCAGAAGATAGAAATGCTCAATGTAAAAACAGGTATATATGAAATCTAACAAGGAAAATACATACGCGAAGCACGCACGTCGAAGAGAATGAATAGGACAATAAAAAAAGAGAATAAAAAGAATTCGGTCAGCGTATCATCAGGTCGTATAAGTTGTACAGTTTGTGATGTATATCGCGTAAATACTTAAATCTTACGTAACGCTATGCACAAAATACGTTCGAGATATCACACGCAACGCCTCGAGCGCGCCCATGCATACACATACACACACGCACGCATCTCAAATATGTGTAATATATTACAGGTACTATTTACATAATCGAGCAGAGTCCCGACAACTCTTGCCCTCTTTCCACGGGTGGTAAATTGGACAATTTTCTACCTTGCAAAGCAGGTTTCACGGAGGCAGGCACCAAAGGTTCCGTTGCTTCTTCAACGGGTGTCTCGACTACAGGTTTTTCCTTCTCCTTCGATTCTTCCGGCTCTTTGTTGATACACAACGGCTTCGTAATGTTAATTTTGATGCGAGATGGTGCCGCTGGAATAGCTGCGGGTGTAGAATCCAATTCTACGTTTCCATCTATGGAACTTTTCACGGCAGCGTACGTTGTGTCGACCGATGCGGGTTCTGCGATTACGCTCTCTTCTGGATCTAATTGTGGAATTATTCCAGGAATTTTAAAAGATTAGTACACATCAAATTGCATTTCAAACGGTGAGCAAAAGAAAGTTTAAAGCATAAATGTTCTGCAATTAAGTTTATAAACTGTTCGAGAACCGTCGAACTGCACAAATTTTCTAAACTTCCTTTCTATAATGATTCCAGTTTCTTTTTCATATATCGTAATTATACCGACAAAAATATCAAACATACCTGGTTCCGGATCAACGGGTTCCTCTTTCACTTCCACGTTACTGAAATCAACACCGCCGTAATCGAATTGCTCTTCTTCCAATTGCTCCTCGGGTTCGTCGATTGGCTCTTCTTTAATTTTAATATTTTCAAAGGAATTATCAATAGTCTCTGGTTGACATCCTTCCATTTCAGTGGTAGATACAGCGCCTTTATCTATGTTTTCAACATCAACAGATTCCTCGTTATTGTTCTGCGATTCTTGATCTTCTTCTACATTATCGTTCTGTTCTGTGTCCATCACGTCTACAACCGCAGCTTCATCTTCTTTATGAGTAGCTTCAGGAGATTCTTCCTGAACGATTCCTTCCATCATTTCATCGGCTGCTTCTGTTGTTTCGTTTTCGGCATTCGACGTTGCCGCGTTTGATTCTTCAGTCTTAAGTTCATCCGCGAGAGTTTCATCGGAACTTTCCTTCTTTTCATCCTCCATTTCTTCGATGGTTTCCTCGAGCGCTAGCGCCGACTTTTCCAAAGCTCTCTGGTGACGGGGAAAAAAAATGGAAAGTATTAGATTGTCGATTTGTTAAGTAGTATATCAGTCCAAATGTGTGTTGCTAGTAACTATAAACGTGCAACAAAGAATTACGGAAATAAAATTTGTCATTTTCACTCTCTACATTGTACTAACGTATATACAGGATTATCCATAGTATGTGAACGTCACTTGAGGTTTCGCCTCTCAAATAACAGTGAAAAAAGTTGTACATAGTATTCGCTCTCAAAAACAGTGAAATAAGTTGTACATGGTATTTTAGAGTTGTTTCCATTACGATGCAATATGTACTTAATAAGTTTCAATATATATCAATAATTTTACAACCATTGTCATTATTACGTTTTCGAAATTCTAAAAATGAACACGAACAAGAACTTAGTAGCACATCTATATCTCTATGAACAAAAAATCTATGGAAAGGAAAAAGATGAACTGAAAGATATATTGCAGCCTTTACTTTACGTTCATCAGTGCCTAATTACTTCCACTATATCTATACGTGAAGAAACAGTGCAATATATTAATTATTATTAATAAGCACATACCACAAGACTCTTTTCCTATTTTTTTGTAAGAATGCAACAAATAGAAAATTCGTTAATAAACTTATACCCATACGTAATTGCTCGAATATATGACGGAAAATTGTCAACACACACCCTATTACAAGAGAAAAAGTACAAACCTTGTAGTCCTCTAGACATAGTGGATGATAATTCTTTTCTTCGAAATTAATCGCCGGTCTTAAATGCCACTCCTCCTTCTCTTCGTTGTAAAATTGTTCAAATGCATCATGGCACACTTGGCACCTGGAATCCTCGTCGGATCCAGTAGGAACACTAGGTTGCAACGCTTCCTGAGGAGACTCTTCAGCTGCAATACCTTCTGTATCCGCTGTTTGCTTTTCTGTTTCGAACCAACTTTGTGCTGAAAGAGAAAGAAAATGCGTTAGACATTTTAATTATATCAAGTACAAGTCACATACTGTAGAAGTAGGCAATTTTTAAATTCTGTACCTCTATCTTCCAGGTCTTCGATTTCCTCAAATTGTATCCAATCGCTAACATCGTAATACCATGGCCGTGAATGAGCTTTCCTGGCAGAATCCCTTTCTCGTCTGTTCTGTCTGAAATGCCAATCCAGATGATGACTGTACCGAGTTGCCAATTCTGGGGCGAATCTAGCACCGCAAGAACTACACTGCATGCCACTGTACAATGCTGCTGCAATCGCCGGTTGTTTACTGCAAAAAGTAGAATTATACATGTATCAACGGAAACTAAAAATGCAATCTTAGCTAACGCTAAACATCGATGCTAGGCATTTTCGCAGAAATATGCTTACACTTTCAGCGTCTCTGGTTTATCGAACGAGACAGGAATAATTTCCGGCTCCTTCTTTTCTTCCTCCTCTGGTTTCTTTTGCTCGGTGAGATTCGGTACAATACCCGTTTCGACGAGCCTCTGGAATAGCTCGTTCATGTTCAATGGTAACGACAATGCAGGAGCAGTTGTCGCTGGATTCTCCGCTGGTTCTGCTTGATAAGACAAACCAGACGCTGGTGCCATCGCGGATGGCAATACCGAAGATAATATATCCAACTGCAAGTCTGAAATTAAGAGAATTTTGGCTACAAGACTAATGAAACGTTCCACAGAAATGTACACTGAAGCTACGTCCAGGAACTCGCAAGAGGACTGCATATATTACTCTAGCAATGCAATATTTACCGGGTTTAGGAGTAGACCGAAGATCAGAGCCGTCCTGTGAGGTTGATTCCGGTTCAATGGTAGAGAATTGCGCTGGTGCAGCGGCCGCGTCCATTTTTGGTTTCTGCGTTACAATTGGCGGCGGTGTAGGTGGCGATTCGATTGGTTCCTCGCCTCTCATGCCAGCAATTTTAACGTAACCGGGCCGAACGTCTCTTGGCAACACCGAAAATCTTATAAAATGCTTCTTGTCCCTAACAATAATAGGCTTAGGCAGTCCTCCGAACTCAACTTTAAACGGACGTCCGTTCAAAAGAACTGTTTGCAGCGAGTCTATAAACTCAAGCGTATGTGGTTTTCCTTCGATTTCAAATCTGTAAAAATTCAATGGTGTTTTAATGTTAAAAATTGATTAGAATTAAAATCGAATGATGCGCGTAATAAAGAAAAATTACATTTGTGGCTTCGCGTCCAAAAAGACCGGCACCATGTTCCTGGCATTAATGATAAGGTTAATTTTAGCAACTACCAAGTCGGTTCTCTTTACGGTACCAATCTTGACTTGCGGCGGAGGTCCTTCAAGCTTGATACTGACTTTCTTACCGCCGAGATCTATTGTTATAGGCATGCCGCCGAAATAACATTCATACCATCGGTCGTCAACATACAATTCTCTCGTTGGCGCACCTAATTTAATTCTGAAAACAACGTTAAGTCATTTATTAATTTCTGAAAGATGCACATTAATAAGCAGAATGGGTGAATATCTGAATACATACCTGTGAACTTCACCTTCGTACATGAACTCTTTGTATTGGTCATTAAATGCGCAAGTTATAGTATCTTTGTCATCGATTAAAATCCGTCTTATACCGTCCTGGAATCCAATCTCCCTCGGATCGTCCCAATTCATGAAAACTACTCCGGTTTGTCCATAATATCTAATTTCGCGTGGTATGTTATCAATGTTTATAGACTTCATGGTATCTCTTGCAATTTCATCTAACAATTTCGGATCTGGCGGTGGTAGTCCACGGCTGTGGCCATTCGAATTCTTTGCGATTGTACTCGAATAATTTTGATCTCCATCTTCAAGATCGAATTTCGAGGACGAACTTGGCGATACATTTCTTGTGGCTAAAGAAGTTATGCTTGGGTTCGACATAAGATTCGATATTGGCCCATTGTTTAGCATCATTGCGGGACCGTTTATGCCTGACAGTGATATGGGCGGATTAGGCATGCCCATTGGACCGATTGGGCCGTTTGGTAGAAGATTCGACATGAGAGGCCCGTTTGGCCCCATAGGTCCCATCATTCCCGGTCCCAAACGGGGATTCGGACCGAGATTATGATTAAAACCACCGTGATATTGATAATCTGGTCGCATTGGCCCAAAGTGTCTTGGATTCTGCCATGGACCAACAGGTCTGAAGTCTGAATTGAAGTGTCCTTGAGGACCATACGCTGGACCTGGCGGATGTGCCCACGGTCCTGGTTGTTGCCATGGTTGATTTTGCCACCTCGGACCATTCGTGTTCCGGGGAAGTGGATGATCTTTACTCCTCATGACTTCTTTATCGCTCGATGGACTGAAGGTCGGTGCGCGATCACCTGAACCAGCTATATCCAAATTTACGCCTTTCTCCCAGACAATTGAACCCCCTTCCTTCTCCTTACGTTGTGCAGCTCTCAACTTGCGATCCTCGCTCATATGTAGAACCTCTTGAATCAGAGTGTTGTATTGTGTTTTAGTAATAGAGCCTTGATTCAACTGTTCGGCGGCTTGTTTCATTATTATCTCAATATTTCTGTCTTCATTCCTCTCAGGCTTGTCATTCTCCCGCCCTCTTCGACCTGGCCTGTTATCTTGATCCTCATTGGATAGAGTTCTTCTTCTTTCTTTAGGATCATCCGGTAGCTTATTGTAAAGCCTGAGTCTACCCAGTCTGTCTCTATTACGGTCTCTACTATCCCGTTTGTCATCAGTATTATTGGCTTGCTTATCCCTGTCGTTCTTTGATGGTGTCTTCAACTTCGCCCATCCATCTTTGCCATCTTCACCCGATATCACAGGTGGAGGAGGTGTCGGCGGCCGTCCAGCTTTCGGATGAGTTAGAGTACGTAGATCAACATCCTCGTTTCCAAATAATCTGCAACATTAAACATGCAAAGTCAGTGTTCAGTATCTATGCCATTCTAGAAAAGTAAAAAAGAAAGCAAAGAGAAATAACATAAAAATACGTACGCATCAAATTTCTCGGTCTTTGTTTTCTTAGTTATAGATGGTTCCATGTGTTCTGAATTTTGCCTTTTATTGGTATTAACCGGCGGCGGCAACACGCGTAAATCTAAGTCTTCTTCTGAAAAACATTTCAAAACGATATGAATTATCTTGTTTAACAATTAAATTTCATACGCATATGTTTTAATTTTACCAGCACGTAGGATCTTTGCATCCTCTTTTGCATGCTAGTTTTATGTCTTGTAAAATAATGAATCTGTGCTTTGCTCAAGAGGAGAGATACATGTTACTTATAAATAATACAGGTTTACATATATTTCGACCCTTTTCAATCTTGTAATTGATACTAGGGCTGAATACCTTGTTCACAAATATTTCAAGTAAAAGGTGCAGCATTAACGAAAGCAAGTTAGGAAAACAGATCCGGGTTCTATTACATATTGATTAAGTGAACTCACCACCATCGAACAATGTAAAATCAAGTCAATATATATATATATATATATGTATATATATATTCTATCTGCAATAGGCTTATCAAATATAGATGTGAAAGAATGCAAGTTATTGACTCACTCTTTTCTGGTACGGAGGCAGTTGCACCTGGAAGAGGTAGCGTTGCTCTCAAGTCTTCGTCTTTGCTGGATGACTCCAAAGTTGGTTCCGCAGCGGTTTGACCGTTTCCAGCATTTGCTGGAGACCGCTCGGGGCTAAGACTGCCGTCCTTGTTTCGCCTTACGTAATTTCTTTGTCTAGCGTTTGGACGAATTTCTTTGAACGCGGGTGGATGAGGAGGAGAGACTATCAGTGAACCAGATTGCTCCTCCTCAGTGACACCGCCGGAACTGCTTACACTTGAATTCGACTTTGTATCGTTACGCCTGGGAATTCGATATGGAGGGCTTGGACTGCGCTTTCTCGATTTCGTGTTCTTCTTTCGGTTTTTAGAGGGTTGAAAGGATTGGGGAGAGGTACGCGAGGATGGTGAACTGTCTCCACTGTCCTTTTCACGAGATTTCGACCTAACAGGACTTACGTCTCTGTCGATTTTCGGTATCTTATTCGGAGATGTCTGAGGTTGCTTAGATCGCGACTTGTTAACTATTTTCCTATGCGAGGACTTCGAGGAAGTGGAAGATTTGTCGATCGCCGACGACGAAGAGCTCCGTGAGTTGGAGCCCTTCGAGTCTTTCGCCTTGGAATCGTTGCTCCCACTTCCTCTACAGCTCACGGACAACGTTGCCGAACTACTAATTAGCTCAGAGAGAATCTGAGAACCTTTGGAACTATTACTGTTTAGGTTACCACTACTATTACTAGACAATCGAGGGTCTTTCTTTTGACTTGTTCGATGCGACACAGCATCTTTATTTGCGTTACCACTGAAATTTTTATTGTTATTATTGTTGAGGTTCGTATTAGCATTATTGTTATTACTAGCGTTTATCGTCGCAGTATCGGAGCCGGCAAGATTTGTTGGAGACTTGTTGATAGTGCTAGTCACAGCCTGTTTCGAAAGTAACTGCTGTTTTAATTGATCTGAAAGTACAGTGTTTGTATTTGCCGCTAGCTGCGTTTGGCCTTCACCCCGCGTATCCTTTTGTGTTGGTGTACTTATTCGCTGCCGTGGATCCATGCTTGATACTGCAACATCTTGAGCTGGTGTGGTTTTTAATCTTGGATCACGAGACACAGGCTTAGCGGATGCTACTGCTATACTACTAGCTGGCGCTATTCGTGGACCATTGTTCGTCCCAGCGTTTTTCAGAAGTGAAGCAGTCGCTGCTGGAAACTAAAGAAAACAAAAAAAGTTGTTTAGAAAAGCAAACTTTTTCCGCAGGAATTCGGAATATTTTTTATGCAATTAGTTACCTGTTTTGCTACCGGTTTTGGTGTTTGAGGTGGCGCCGTAAGTGCGACAGATTTTCCTTGCGTTGTAGTATCCACGCTGGGTGTAACATGGGTCGTAGCCGCAACCTAAGTACAAAATAAACATAGTTTATCAATCTCGTGCATTTTGTTTCCCTTGTGTAAAAAGTCAATCTTCACTTACCAATTCAGCTTTCAAATTTCCTGCCTGTTTATCAAGTTGCCGTTGCTGTTGTTCCAAATTAGCCTTAGCTTGAAGTAATTCCAATTCAATTTTTTTCTTCTGTAACTCTAATAGTTCTCGTTGTTTCTTTAGTAACTGTTCTCGCATTGCTGCTTCTGTCGGTGTCACGGGATCACCCGGAGGCAGCTTAACAGGTGCTACAATTGGTTGAGACACGACCGCGGTTGTCGATTGTTGAGACTAAAAGTGATTATAAACATTATTATAAAATTGCTAAGGAGCACAACAGAAATAGGAGCTCTTACTATTAGGATATCCGAGTACGTCTATAACTCTATTTCCAGTTCGAAAACTGGATATAAGGATACGAGGATCTTAATTCAGCCCTCATTGGGTACACCTCTACCGAGTACTCATGTTCATAGATCCGAGAAATAATAAGAGTCCCTAATAGAAATTTATAAATTGATTCTTCTTACCATGGAGAAAAATCGAGGATTGACGTGAATAGATCCTGAAGAAACACTAGTAGGGGAGGCAGTGATCGGCCAGGCAGGATCAATACTTTGCACCCGTACATCCAAGGAAAACAACTTCTTTGCAGGGAAAACGTCGTTCCATGTTTGCCTCAACTTCCACATACTGGCTCGTGTGTTCTCATCCACCTGTTTATTTATGCAAAAGTTATTATTCTTGGAGCACCTATAGATTCCTATAGCAAGGGAAAATGTCCATATACAACTTGTAAGGAAATGATAGTGCAGTAACCCAGTATTGACTAAACAATTATCTTATAACATCACAGGGGATAAGATAATCTTAAGGCTGTAATTCTTTTTTTCTCTTTTCTGAAGTAGATACGACATGTACAAAGTATATAATATATATACAAAGAGAACATACCTTTTCGAACACTCCACAAAAAGTGTTTACAATATTTTGTGTGAAGAGATTTAAATATGCACCGTTCACATTCTTCACAATTGAATCAATCAAATACAGAACGGGTAATTTGATGTCACTTCTCACCTATAGAAACAAAATATACTTGTTAACTATACTTTCATTTATATCCGAGTTTGAAATTATTGACAAATTGAAGCCATCATTTCATACCACAATCAATTTAATATAAAAAGGAGAAAAATCGAATGCAGTATGTGCATATATGAACGCTATACTTTAGAACAACATTTCAACTCTTTAAAAATTAATTTATTCTGTCTCCTTAGATTATAGAAAAGCTTATTTTCACTTTATACAAACATAAGCATCATACAACTATATTTGTATTTCCTGTAAGTAATAACTTGTAATTACAAAGTTGCAATATTTTTCGCATGATTAAACGAAAGAGGGTATGAAACATAGCTTTGCCACTACTAGAAATAAAAATATATTAATACTAGATATTTCTAAACAAAATACTAAAAGAATAAATTTTGAATGTACCTACAAAGGCTGTACTTCCGAAAACCAGTCACATCCAATTTAACTGAAACTAGGCGACTCGAAATTTAAGGCTCAACATTTTTTGAAGATTGTTTCAAGTTTGGGTTTTTAAAAATATTTGATCATAATTTTCGAGTTGACAAAAATTCTTCTCGTAAACATCTTTTTTATACAAAATGAGACTATTTCAGCTAAATCGAGCGTGACCAGTTTTTGGTAGTTTTGTTCTTAAAAATTGTATATACAATAATAATTTATGTTAAACGTGTATTGTAATGACTAGACTGCAGATTTTATGCATTTATAATAAAAATGGGTTGGTAAAATTTAAAGGAGGACATTCAGATAATTGAAGTAAGAATTAAATATATATCTGGCATCCATCTCTTACAATCGATGGAGAAAATTTATATTTTGCATGAAGATCCACAGTCTAGTAATGACATAAAGGCAATTTTCCATTATACACAGAAATATTCTCTGCTATAATTGCAATGAATAAGTTACCTTTTGCAGATGATTCTCGACTGCTTGTACAATTGCTGGTGCATGTTCCATGTTGTCCTCTGCCAGCATAGTAAGCATATTAATCAATGGCTTGCTATTGATCGTCAGGTCGGAAAGCGATGAGATATACTCATCTGCTATTTCCTTAGACTTTGTTGACGTCATGATGTTGCCAGTTGAGAAGCGCAACAAATCTTCGTCAAAGTGGTAATTACACTATGACATAGAGAAACCAGGTGTTAAATAAACAAACACATTTTTACATTATGGGAAGGCAATGAAAGGAACACGTATATATTATTCATCTTTTATTAACATATTAAATTCAGCCATGTGACTTTATTGATCTATCTTACGATGCAACTGTTGCTATGGTTTTCTAAGATACTTTTAACAAGAAAAACTCCATAGACTTAACACTTCACCTAACTAGATGATCACTAATAGTCACTCTAAGATCAAAGATTAACAATTGGGAGCTTTCTAATAACTTTTTCAAAAGTGATGGCAATTTTCATTCATTGACCAACAAGTTAGTCTCGAATAACGTTTCTTTTGCTATTTTTATTTAGAACAAAATTATTGAACTTCCAGATATGGTACAGTCATTTAAAAAAAACTTATTAATAGGCTTCCAGCAGGTCAAGTGTTAAGTACAATTTAAACATGAATTCATTATAAATCTTATCGTCCACAGATACGATGCTATTCAAATGTTCGAGTGTTCATATCGCGAGAATACAAATATATTCGTAAATGATCAATTTTAAAATTGAATGAACAACTGAATAAACATTAGTCGTCATTACATACATATGACACCGCAGCAAAATCAAGAAACTCCAATAGGTAAGGATTTTCTACGAGAAAGTAAGCTGTGCGACGCGTCTCCTTAGCTTTCTAAGGCGGTTAAAGCTATTACACTTTTACTGAATCGTGTAGAACAAAAACGACTTAGGACATGCTCACAAAATTCCGAAAAAATAGTTTTTGGCGAAACGAGCAAACGAGATCGTCGACCTTAAAGTGAGTCCAAATTGATAAGAGGAATTTAGCACATTAACTGTTTCTATTTATGTAATATTATCTGGAACCTTTTTCACGAGAAATTGATAGACTTTAGACACATATTGATTTTTTTCCGTTTGCCTCGGGGTTCTACACTTCCGAAAACTAGTTTTCGTGGCACCGTCCTCTTAATGTTCACGCACGTTCTAGAAGTTCAGCACAAATACCGAAGTGTATACGAATAGCAAGCACGCATCTGGATTTCCTGAACGCCCGTTCAGCGAACTTGAACGACATTCGGTTTCACTGGCTTCACGTGCAGCCGGCGAGTACCGCCGTGAACACGATAAGCAACACTGGCCAACATTTACCTTCTTTAACGCATTTCGAACGACAGGAATATCCCGAACCGACGATTATTTTGACTTTTCGCGATAATCACGCGGACTCCACTGCTTACACCGAACGGGATATCCACGTAAAATGGCTGCCATTCCTTTGTACCTTCTAACGGGATTACAGGTATAGAACCGTCGTCGCGATTGGTGGGTTTCCACGATCTGTCGGTTGAATTTCAGGGAACAACCAATCACAGGCCACCTTACAAACTCTGGCACAACCAGCTTGCTTGGTAGTAGAAAAGTTTCGCGATTATCCCGCACGTGTCGCTGGCGAGCAAAATTGAAGAATTTAGGCACGTTCTCATTAGCGCGATTAATTTGAGCAAATGTACACAATACAATCTCAAGCGATTAGTAACACTGTACAACAACAATTTTGATGATTCTTACAAATTTTGAATATTTCTTACAGACACTTTTACAATTTTAGGGAATTCAATCCTCATCCGTCCCTCATTTCACGAACTGAATCTGTCCTTCGGTGTCAAATCGACACAGTGATAAAAAATCAATAAAATAACAATAAGGTAAACAGTTATTTTTTTATGTCTTTTTATTCAAATTGATGAGTTAACATTTACATCTTAGGTTTTTCGGTTGTGTTTCGCATTAAAAAAATAAAAGTCACGAAATTTCGGACAAATTTATATGTAATACAAATAACAGAACAGTATAACTTATTTCGGGAAAACTGTCAAATTGACACGAGGGACGGATGAGGGATGAGAAATAGACAAATTCCAATTTTCAGAATTATTTCTGTTTTAATCGCAATAGTTTAACGCGAGAGAATATATGCTACAACAGCATTTAGAATGCCATATCTCAAATAAATGCTACAATCTTTCATTTACGTTAGCAGATTCAATAAAATATATGTTTTTCATAATGTGAAGAGAATATAAACAATTTCTAACCGGAATTTATCGTGTATAGAGAACATTAGAGAAAATTAAATTGTAGAATCTACGTTCTTCATAAACAAGTGATATTTCAACTGAATACGATATTTCAACTGAAATATTTCGATTCATATAACACGTTTACCAACATTCTGTTTGCAACACACCATATAAATTGCAGAATACAAGTGTTGCGTCGCGGTGTGGGGAAATTAAGGATTTCCGTAGGTTCGGGTGCCCGTGGAGCGCTGAAGCACTCTGCTCGTGGAAGGTTCGTCGAAAATAACTTGTTCACAAGAAATTGTAGATAAAGACAGACTTTATTTGTACTCTGCGTTATAGCTCGATGATTCAGGTTGAATTGCTGACTTATCGCATCGTCCCGGCGTTTAAATCCTCTTTCAGTGTCCTTTTCCTCGTCCAATAGGAAAATTCCTGGGCGTTGATTCGTCCTCCGGCTGCTGCTCGATCGTGATTGGTGATGGAGGTGCGCGCAAGGGAGTGGGGGTGAACGGCCGCAGAAACAGGGGTCGCGGGCGTTTTCTAGCAACCTAACGGGAATTTGTTTATGGGGTGCACGTGCACTCGGTGTGTCTCGTACCTACTGTCGCCGTTCGATCCCTCCAAAACAAAGGTCCTTTGTTTGGAACGGAACTTTATGATTTGAAGGCTGGGAGTCGTTTCTCGGGTCCGTTTTACCGTTTTACTGCTCTGTCCTTATTTAAGGGATAATCCGGTCGAAGTGTTTTAAGGGGTGTCGGTTATAAAGGGCTTCTTTACCTTACTTCTATTTTTAGTAGCAATATACTTTGTCTATCTATCTAACAAGAGTTTTGCCTATTTCTGCATTCGAATACGCGCGATGATATAGCTATATGTAATTCTTAGGATGTTGCTGATCTCGCGACAGAGTGCAGCAGTGCTGTTGTAACTAGATATATTCGCGTGGACAACTGGCCACGCAACACAAGTAACTATCGAATACATGGAAAATTCATTAGAACTTGCGTGAATAAGTAATTCGATCAAATTCGTAAGCTGTTCTTTTACGTGGGCTATTAAATGGGGCGTAATTATCTGCTGAGGAAAGAGAAACGCTAATGACATAATCCTTAAATTGGTCTATTTGTTACGCGTGATCTTACGGGTAAAACGAGGCAACGTAATGAGTCAATGGCGGGGTCCGAAGAAAACGTCATTTTGACAGAATGGCAGAGTATCTCGCATGCGGATCTCGATTTATGTTGAGCGCGAGTTCTTTTTTTACTTTGTGAAAATGAAGCGCCGTGTGTTCAGTGAACCGCGGAGAAACGACGAACGAGGAATAATGCCGTGAATGGACATTTTTCATTGGCGCGTTCGAAAAGAAAAGTGTAGATTCTGTTCGAAGCATATCGCGCACACGAGTTTTCGAATCGCCGTGAACGGTTAGCGATCGTGTAGGATCGTGATCGTACTTGTGTCGTGCTCGCCAAATGCATCGTTAGTTTTGCACAGGACTCCTGACCGTAACACGGTACAGATGTGTGATGGAGGATTATAAATTTCTCTTTAAAGTTGTTCTCGTGGGAAACGCGGGCGTCGGCAAGACCTGCCTCGTGCGCAGATTTACCCAGGTATACATACTGTTCATTAGTTTTACAATAGTTCTTATATGTTATTTGTATCGCGAATTGATGTAAGATCACTCCATAGAGAATAACGTTTTATATAGTTATTCGAAATTTTCGATATAAACATAAACATCCGTCGTAATGACAGTTCCGTTATTAATCTCAATGAACTTTATAGAAATTTCTTTTTCCATGCATTGTCAGCGATGAAAAAATGCGTACATTGTTTACAGGGATTATTTCCGCCTGGTCAGGGTGCAACAATAGGTGTTGATTTTATGATTAAGACCGTAGAAGTTGAAAATGAGAAAGTTAAGGTATGCATATGATGTAATACATTATGATTCATCCAATGTAGCAGCATATGCTTTTTCGAATGAGTTCATGCTACGTACAATCATTGTGGACTTTCTTTTAGCTTCAAATCTGGGACACTGCTGGACAAGAAAGGTTTCGTTCAATAACTCAAAGTTATTATAGATCAGCTCATGCTCTAATCTTAGTATACGATATCTCTTGTCAGCCTACATTTGATTGTTTACCAGATTGGCTGAGAGAAATTGAAGAGTATGCGAGTAACAAAGTTCTTAGGATATTAGTAGGTATGTCTTATGTATTTTCTGTAGTGGAACGTTGTTGTTATTATTATTATTGTTATTTTCATTGTGTACGATCTATTAACAGGTAACAAAATTGATCGGGAGGATAGAGAAATACCGATGCATGTAGGAGAAGATTTTGCACAAAGACATGGAATGTACTTTTTGGAAACATCCGCCAAAGAAGCAGAAAATGTAGAACGATTATTCATGGAAATTGCAGCTGAACTCATGGAGGTAATTGAACAACAGATTGACTGATTTATTTATTAAGAAACATCTGTCCTAGGACTGAATTATATCTAGGTCAATGAATATTTTAGCAAGCACGTAGCAAGGAACTACCTAGATATGAAACAAATACAACATCGATAAATGGAAAGACAACAGCAATCGGTGATACAAGTAACTGTGGTTGTAGTCGACTTTCTTAAGTAGCTTTTGTATGTAATATTAAGTCATTTAACAAAACACGAAGTTTCATTTGCTGCATATGCATGTAGGAGACTGTCATACAGTTTTTATAGACAATGGAGATTGAACATGATATTAATCAATCTTTTAGAATTGAAAGAAGAGACAGTTCTCGTACCAGCACATCTTTGATATTGTATGTTAGCATCTAGTGTTATATAGTATAAATTATATCGACAGTTTTGTTGCAAAAAGTATTTAATACTTGAAACGAAAATGAACTTTAAATGTGTTGATGAATATTTGTTCAGAAAATAGTATGTTTTCATAGAAATTAATTGATGAAGACTTTTCGTTACAGTTTTATATGGTTGCTTTATACTAATAATAAATAATTTCGGGCCTGTGCTTGGGCATTTAACAACATTTCCATAAATAGAATTATACTATATTTTTTTATAGTATCTTTTGTTGTGTTGGAAAGTACAAATAAATATCTCAAATTTGATGACTGAATTCGAAGTCATCTCAGTGGATATAACGTTTTTACTAAACACTTGTAAGCCTAATATTATCCAGAATTTTTTTAAATGTGCAATATACGTCTAAGTATTTATTACATTGCTATAAAGATTTACCAAAGCTTGATATTGGAAAGCAATTGATCCTATACGTTTTTAACATATAGTAATTAACAAACATTATTATACAATCATTTTTTATATCGATCATCAATGCCGATTACAATAGGCGAGTACACAGTTCTCAGTAGCAGGATTTATACAACCAAAGTTTTGTTGTATTTGTTTAAGATTTTATTCATGGTTTCAAAGCAACAAAGAATTATTGCTTGTTCCATTTATGCATTGTTTAATGTTATTATTTATAAATAGTTTATTGTTGTCTATATTTTATCAATATCACAATGTTTTTAGCACATTGCTCTAGTCCTTGTACCTATTACATTGTAATAAATTTATATATAGGTATACAATAAGTATGCATTTTTATTAGATGATAATGCGCACGTCATATTTTTTGGTTTGATTTACTGCGTTTCACTATGATCACTAGATATCAAGCAAATCTAACATTTCTAAAATACAATCATCATATGGATGATATCCTTTTTAAAAAATTACACTTATCCGTAGTTGAAACAGTTTATAATAATATTAAAACTAGAATTGTATGTGAAATGGATAGAATGATTTTTCTGTTAATCATGAAACTTATAGTGTATCTGTCTTATTTAAATACATAATAACATAATATACTAAAGAACATTGTGATTCTTGTGCAATTAAGTTATTTCAACCGGAAAGGTAAAGCTTCTAATTGCTGTCGCTGTGCAATAACATTCATTGTTAATAACATATACTGTAAATTTTAAACATTATTGAACAGAAAATAAGACTTGTAATTAAATTGTACTGATAAAAACATATCAGTTCGTACGTCGACAAAACGGTAATTGTAAAATGAGGGACTTTCTAACTTTTTATCAACAAAAAATTGTTGTCGTAAAAGATATTATAAATGCTTATTGCTGAATCATTTAATAAAAAATACCATTTCTAAAAATCAAATTTGCAGATATAGGAAGCGATGAAATTTTTTATAAACGACGAATTTTTTCACATTTTATGCAAGATTTTTATAGGTTGCCTCGATTTTATCCCATTATTTCATGTGTTCATTAACGTACAATTTTCAGTGTGCTATTAGGAATGAATTTTACAAGAAGTATGTTATAGGCATTTCAAGTTGGCAAGTTTTTCAACAATTGTATGCTGTATAATTAATTGTAAACGTTTAAAAAATTTGCCAAGCAAGTATTCCATATAAATAAATAAATTATACTTAAAATTACGCGTTCGTTTGTGTACCAAATTGTTTCTCATTAATGAAACCGATTGTACTAATTTATAAATTAAATATCTATTTATTTTGTAATATTAATAATGAAGTACAGTGTTCAGTTTCAAATGTAGTTAATAGTCATTTCTACCATCATTATACATATTCGAATACACTTTTATGCTGTACTTGTTGAAGAGACAAGTCCATTAACTTGTCCTGCATAGATGAATCCAAAGCATCTGGATGTTCAGGACTAGGAAGGCAGTTACTGATATACACGCCGCCTTTATTTTCAATTGCTTTGTTCACGGCTGCATACACAATGGATGTAGCTCCTTGTCTCGTATTCTAAAAACATATTCCTTTATGAAGTATCTAGTTTTTAAACTCGTACCATATCTATTTCTTAAGGGGTCACACTACTGTAAAATTATTAAAATTTCTTTCTGCTTAAATAATAGTTTGAAACTTCTCGAAAAATTTCTCAACACATTAACGGAAATCTTTATGAGCAAAACTTTTTGCAAAGGAAAAAATATTTTTATGAAAGAAAACATTAGTGCATTGCCTTCTGACAGCCTCTATAATGATTTTGGAAACTTTTATAATCGTTTTCACTAATTTGTAATATACTAAAACGAAAGGCCGATTTAATTGAACATTTAGTAGTTACAGTAGTCTAACTCTTTAATTTTTACTTACCTTCAATATAAATTGGAATAATAATTTGTATTTCGAAATTAAAGTATGTGCAAAAAGGTCTGTGCACACTATACCCGGATGCACGGAATACACGTTTATATTATAGCCTTCTTCTTTGAGTAGCTTTTGCAATTTTGCAGTAGATATCACTTGTGCTAATTTACTTTGACCATATGCATTCTCAGTGATAAACCGCAATCTATTTAAAAATCAAATTATAGATAAGTTCTACAATGAATTGTATATGGTGGCAATATAGTTAGTCAAAAAAGTAAAACTATACTTGTTATTGATGTCTTTGAAGTTGATTTTACCTAGGAGATGAGCACAAGAGCTAACATTAACAATTCTACTTGACTGTTCCAAATTATTGGCACTACCAGCTTTCAGTAATGGTAATAAAAGAATTGTTAGTAAAAAGTGTGATAAATAATTCACACCCCACTGCTCTTCGAACCCATCTACCGTCTCTGTATAAGGAGTGAACATGATACCAGCTAGAAAACGTTAAATTATATATGCATATGAATATTATGTTAATGAAATGGTACTTTGCATCTGTGACTAAAATGAACTTTACCATTGTTTATCAGGACATGAATTTTTGTATAGTCTTTTCTTATTTGCGACGCAAACTGTTTCACAGATTCTAGAGAAGCATTATCAAGTTTATAGACCTTTGCATGTCCAGTTTTAACACCGGACTCTCTAATTTGTTGAATTACTTTCTCACCAGCACTAGGTGTTCTGCAAGCTGCATATTTTTATTTTAAATGCATATTATACTATTAGTTCTCAAATAGAGTTTTTAAATTATTGAATTGATGGTTTATTATATGTATACAACATATTTACCAATTATCACTTCCATATCAAGTTCTAAAAGCATTTTAACCACCTCCACTCCAATTCCTCTGGAGCCACCTGTTACAACAGCAATTCTACCAGTCTGAGGGGGGCAAACTAAAAAGAAATTAATTTCATACGATTCATAATTAATTATAATAGCTTAATGACGAAAATGTTGAACTTTGTTCGGTATATTCATGATTCATTGTAAGAGGAATTAGTCATGTGAATAAAATGAATATGTGAGCACTCATTTAATTTATTTTCATGCACATAAAAGATTCCGTATATTTTAAATATTTAAAGATTATTAAAGTTTAAATTTTTTATAGTTTAAAGTTTAAATTTTAAAGTAATATAGAGATTGTTCATTATTTTAAATACGACGATAAATTTCGGCGTCTAAAATACTGCTGAAGCGAAGTTTGTATTTCTGATTGCAAAATGATCGAGAATACAATAAATATTGCGCGCGATATTAAATTTAAAAATTTAAAAATATTCAAACAATTGATGATATTTTAGTAATATTTTAGTCGAGTTAGTTCCACTTACCATTTTTATTGTGTTTTGCGTTGGCCCAATCAACTACGATCTCTTTGACACCTAAGTAGCTGTACTTTATGTGGTAGAAAAGTCGAAGGAGATAAAGCGGCCAATTTTTTTTGGATTTCCGATACGCGAAAACACTCGCGAGTATAAGACAAATGGAGCCGATTAGCATCATATTTCTGTGTCGCTTCCTCAAAATTTCGAAACACGTGAACTTGTGAGTTCCACGGTACAAACGAAATGTCATACTAAACGGACACTCGCGACTGAAAGATGTTAAATAAGCACGACAAGAACTTCTAGACCCCAGTCACTTTTGAGCTACTTTTCCTCTCCTCCTGTGCATAATGTTGCGACCGTTATACCCCCCGTATCGGCTTTAAACTAATTAAGAGTTTCTTTATTCATAACTTAGATTTGTTATCAAAAGTTTAGCGATGAATGAATATATATATTAGGGGTTTATCGAGTACTCCATCTATTGCGTAATTTATTATCGTTATTTCACACTTGCATTGTTCCATACATAATAAATATGATATTTATAAGTTGAGGAAAATACGTATTTTGTAATGATTTGGGGAGTTCCTCGTAAATAATTGATAATACGTAATTAAACTGTGGCGAGCGTGAATTATATGCATATATTTATACGCTACGATGTGTATATCTATTATGTATAGAATAGTAATAGAATCGAAGCTACCTTTAAAAGAAAGCAATTATTTTTCTTTTGTACTATCCAAAAAAATTAGGATTGCACCACGTAATAAAAATTATTTTTCACGAAGAAAATACTCAATAACCTGAAATTTTGTCGATACAGTATTGATTGAAAACGTTTATGAATATATAGAGATCAAATAATTTTATGTTTAAACATTTTGCCACACATCAAAGAATATTTTCTGTGAAGAAATAACAGTGTCTTATTAACAATTATATTGCATCTGTAAGAGTACATGTTGTCACATACATATAATAGCTACATGGGTATCTAGAATTTGTCGGTTTTATCAATAATACTGCCCCCGTACAAAACCGAAGAAGAGAAAATGGAATCGACCAATATTTTGTTCCGGGTGAAAAAGAAAACTCGTACGAATGCATACGAATGTGACATCATTGTTTGACAAGGCGTAAAGTTTCGTTGTACATAACTTGTAAGTTCGTAACCATCTAGCGCGTAAATATGTATATTAAAACGTTCCCTTGATGTATGCAACTGGTTTCTTCAAAAACAAGACGGTACAACAGGTTGTGTATTTGCAGGAGACCAGCCCAGTTACGAAGAACGCCATTATTCGTTTAGTACTTTCAATCAATTAAATTATTACTATAAGCGTAGTGATTACGTAAATGTTCAGTTCATTCACTACAACTTACTACAACTTTACTACACTTTACTACAACTGTAATTTATTTGTACACAGTTATGTATACATACAGGGTGTCCCAAAACGATAGCGACAGCCGGAAATGGGAGGTTCCTTGGGTCATTTGAAGCG
>CM052259.1:3975784-4121480 GCA_028455795.1 Lasioglossum marginatum | reverse complement strand
TTGGTCCGTGTTTTTCGTTAATAACTCCTAAACAAAGCCGCGGACGCCATTTTTGCTTTGGAAAATGTCGCTTCAAATGACCCAAGGAACCTCCCATTTCCAGCTATCGTTTTGGGATACCCTGTATAACAAAAACAATCTTATAGTCGTAAATAGTGATATTACAATTTCCTACTACACCCTCTTTCGCGCATGTCGTTGCGCGTGCCTTACCGGGTGACAAAATATTTGTACCGGTTTGACGTTTGTACGTCAACGCCTCATTACCTGTGGCGGTTCGACGTATGTATCTATATATGCTCTTGTACTAATTGAATAAAATAAAACTAAATAGATAAATTGATAAAAAAGCTGAATAAAAAATCTCTCAATATTTCTCTGAATACTTTGAACACGCGGTATTACGGAGTACGAGTAGGGGATTAGCCAATGAACGAGTTTCGTTAGATTGTTTTTTATCGAAAGTGGCAAGACAATTTATTATAATACATTTATAACAGACATTGTTCATAAAACGATTGCAAAGATTGCAAGGACTAAATCAATTAATGTACCGTATTATCTTATAATTATTGTCATCAATAAATATCAATGACTATAATTTGTCCAGATTTTACCCATTCTGTTTTAAAAAATGTTGCGTCTACGTTAAACATACAAAAATATGCTAATACTAATAACATAAAGCCTACTATGTATTACACATATTTTACGTTTTAACTTACAAATAATTTTGTATTTTTTAGCAGTATCCTAAAATTTTGTATCACAAGTGATCCTGACGAGAACCAGCGAGAAAATGCTCATCTCTGTTGCCACCTCGTGGTGAAATTGGAGAATCGTTTTCACGGCAAAGAATCATTCGCACCATCTATCAGGGAAATTAGAAATCTTAAAAACGAAACTCAGGATAATTATTAAGGTACCTGGGAAAGTATACGTGGTCAGTAAATATCTACGTGTGCGTAGATGCTGAGACGATTCAATTTGACACAATTAACAGTCGTTTGCGTATCTGTAGAAATTTAGATTTTTACTAAGTGAACGAAGATTTGTTCTATCGCTGCGCAAAGTAAGTACACGCCAATTTATTTCTCTCTCGTCTCGACTTCATTTAAAGATAATTTTTAATCAAATTTCAAATTTGAACGCTGTGCTAATATTTGATTAAATACATTGCGGTTTTATTTACATACGTCTGACGCTGTTGTTGTAAGAGCTTGCCATAATAACACATTTTTCTGTGGCCCAGAGGATTAGTCGTTTGGAGTATTATTTTCTGTTATTCATTAATAAATGATGCCAAACTAGCTGCTTTCACTTTAGAAAACAGGACGTGATTTACATTTTAATGTGTCTGAACCTTTCGTATTTCGATTTTTTAATAGGTTTTGTTATATCTGTGTTGATTGTATGATGAACAAATACATTCTACACTGAGCATATCATTTTGTGATATATATATAATAATATTTTCTTTTTATGTAGGATGGCAGATACCGCAAATGTAGGGCCAACCACTAATCCACCACAAATGGAGAAAGGTTGGAATGCTTTAAGACAACATGTTATTGACAATAAGATTAAAGTTGGATTGTGGGTTACAAGGCTTTTCACAATTCTATTCACTATTGGTTATATCATTCCTATATTTGGGTATGTTACTTTATGATATTTTTCCAGTTAAACAAGAATTGTAAGCACAGAATTTTAATTTTTAATTTCATACTATCTTAGCAATCCATATAATATTTATTACAAAGTTCTAATGAGCAACGCAGCCACAAATGCATTGCGTCTACACCAAAGAATGCCGTGTGTTATATTAAACTGGCACTTCTTGGAACTGTTATTTCTAGAAGATTCCTTCCATTATTTATTTTATTCTTTAATATTCCTTTATGCAGCTCCAGTTACATGTATCCTTTTTATTATAAAATACTCATCAACAAGAATACATAAGAATAATATTATTATTCCTCAACTAATAATCAGTGGTGTTAACACCTATATTTTTGTTTGCTGTAATGCATTTTTCTAGTTACTTTCTTGTACTACTCGATGTAAGTATGAAAAGTTTCATGTTCTATCAGAAAATTACATAACAGTAACGCAGCTGTAATATATGCACGGTCATTACAGTGACAACTAATACTTATTTTGTGTTTCTAATGAAGTGTTTAGGACAGAACAGCTGGTGGGGTGCTCGTCTATTCATATCTATAGTCGAATTTCAATCTCGAAACATTTTACGTCTGTGTGCGTTATCCGAGATAATTTACTTGCCATTTACAGTGCTTCTAGTATTTACGTATGTATCACCACTATTACGTTAAAGATTTAAAAAATTTAAATTAGTATAAGAACTATCTACAACTAACTACATAATTCACTTTTTACAGAGACCGAGCTAGTTTATTAACACCATTTATTTACTATCAATTCTTGAAATTACGTCTCGCGTCACGGAGGAATCCATCTACCCGTAACGTGTTCCACGAACTTAGAAATGGATTAAGTTCAATCTCGATGAAACCATACGTACCAGACATTTTTCGACGGATGATTGCAGCACTATTGTCGCTGACGCAACAAATGGTTCCAGTTCGTCAATAATTTTCAATTTTTAAGACGACAATTCTTAAAGATTTCCTAGGGTTCTCGGGTCCATGCAATAACAATTTCATACAATATGATTCGAGGACGAAGAGTGCAAATATCAAAAGCAACAGGGAGCCTATGATTTATTGTTTGAGAATTGAATATGAAACCGATCAAACCATGACTTTCTGAAAACTCAATCATTATCTTGAATTACTTCTGAATACCAGAAATGATAACGACAATTTTACAAACATTTCTTACAAATTATGTATCAAAATTTTTAATATTTTGTAATGCCTACTATTGATAATGACTCAAGATTTATCACATAATTCAGAATTATTGTAAACGATAGTGTAACAGTCTCGTTATAGCTTACATCATTAGATTTCATTATGACATTTTGCATGCGTACTTTTCTATTAATTGTAACATTCCAGTATTCCTATTGGAATGGTGTATATGTTAAGAAGGTATATTCACATTATATACACACGGGAAAATATGGAAATATTGAGTAATGTATAATCGTGCCTCACATCACATATATTTTTGGTACTTTTTGAAAACATGTTAATTACATCTATATTTGTGCACTCCACTTTCTTCAAGAAATATTCAACGCGTGCTAAAATAGCATAATATAGTAGATAAGTCGGTTTTTTCATTATTTAATGTAGATATGGGTTATTCTATGGACTTCATAATAAAACAGTACTTAGTTATAATCACATTTAGCTCATCTTCAAAAATTAAGTAATTCAACTTCTACTCGATTGTCCTTACAAAGTTACACGATCTATTGAAATTTCCATAAGTAAATAACGAGGAATTCTTTTTTTTAATATGGTCATTACAAATCAACGTACGTTTTATTATATCCACATGTCGTTCTCTGATTGTAATGTTACTGTTATTGTATCAGGTTCATAGTAAAGGAAAGAAATAAAGTTGACATTTGTTTCAAAAATTTATTTTCATTGTGTATAAATTACACTGCAAGCGGTGTTAGTTGTGGCATGTCTTTCGATGCTTTCACTTCAGATGATGGTTGGGATGGGAAAATTTCATCCTTTGGTTCCACAATGGAAACAGAATCTGGGAGAGGTTTCTTGGGTCCTGTCTTGCCTAGAAGGTCGTACGGAAGCATGATCTTTACTTTGATACCGAGCACACCTGCAACGAAAACAAAAATTATTTAAATGGGGAAATCTTCATTAATGACTATTTACTTGTACGAGTTAACTCTTAGTACCTTGTCTGAGAAGTACGTGGCGGGTTGCAGTATTGACATATTCATTAGTGGGTTCACCAGAGTGGATCATCAATCCGTCAACAAACTTCATCGATTTGGCTCTCTGTCCACGCAGCTTGCCACTGACAACAACTTCGCAACCCTTTGCTCCAGATTCCATAATGAAACGGAGAACTCCATAGCAAGCTCTAAACAAATATATTATAGAGACGTTACAATGTCTACATTACTCGGGTATAGTGGATATTTAAATTTACCTTCGTACAGCAAGACCTCCAATCAGTTTGTAACGCAGGGATTCTGCCTGAGCAATTGCGCAAAGACCACGCGTTGCTACTTTTTCAGCGTACAATTCGATATTTTGTGTTTCTTTAAAGTTAAATCTCTTTTGTACTACGGAAGTCAATTCTCGAATCCTACGTCCTTTTTCTCCAAGAACGCTTTGTGTGTGAGTCGCCAACAAAATGATTTCTGTGCGATGAGGAGTGACACGCACTTCCACTCCTGAGTATCCATCTTCTGCAAGTTCACGAGTTAAGAACTCGTTCAACTCGGCTTTGAAGACACCGTCTCCGACAAACTAGAAAAAGATAATACACATCGAACATAAATAACATTCTTTTATATTACAGTTACGCATTTTACATAAATAAATCGAATTCACTTTGCAACATAACATGCAACTCGTAACTTCTCTCTCATTCTGTGAATTCTTACTCAATTAACGTATAGGTTAACCTCAAAGTGTATTTGTTGACACGCATGTACTTCAAATAAACACTAAGCTTAAACAAGCAAATAATTAATACATTCAGCTCGAGTTTACAATAAAAGAAAATGATTTTAATAAACGCGAAAGCAACGTATTCATAGTACCGGTAACGAAAAGGATATGAGCACAAAATATCGAACATAAGACAGCAGCTAAAAGCATCCATGTCATCCACAACTTTCACGTGTGATATCCTCTTATTTTTCGGCGGAATATTCACTTTCTTGCTTTCATCGATACATCCGGTGCCATATTTTTTTGAAATGCTTGATCATAAACAGCTAAAATTCACCAACCTTCCTCTTCTTCGAGATAGAACGATTGTCCATGTTTGACGCTGGCGCTACAAAAGGAATCGAAAATCCAAAAGACCCGACTGGAAGCGGAAGTAGCCCAACTTGCTCAGGGCGCCGCGTTACAGTCAAGATAATGCTTATAATAAACTATATCCTGTATAAACACGCTATTATATGCAATTTTATTAACGATAATTTCGTTGTGTATTTTCAGAACAAACTGATTAATAATTGAGATTGGCTTATGTTAATACAATATCTTGATTTGTACATCAAAACAGAGGTTAGGAAATACACAGGATTTCAAATCATCTGGGACGATGTACTCCCGTTAATTGGATTATTTTACAATTTTTTAAAGAAAACACATGCAAATAACAATAGGATTATGCATGTATATAATAACGATACACTAGACTGTATAATTTATACAATAAAATAAATGTTTCTATCAATAGCTGAAAATCTAAACTATATCTTCTTTTCTCTGTATGTGGGAGCAAAATTATAAATGTAATCATTAGTATATATAAATAATTTAAACATTACATGTTTATGTATATTTGTTTCTTCTTTTCTCATAGAATACAAATAGGTCTACCGGCGTCGTAAATCTAATTAGATCTTCTTACGGCCCTGATGATATCGAAACACACACGCGTGCAGTGATACGTCTCTGTATACAGACAGTGTATACATACATTGCATACATGGATCAGTTTGAGTCATGCAACGACGATTCACTTGTGTATGCGTTCGTTGCTTTGGCATGAGGTTTACCGTGTTGCAGAATCATGCTTTGCCTTCGATATGGAGTGGAGGACTGTAGTATACGCGGTGGCGATAGTGAGTTTGTGTTTTCTGGTAATACCGATCCGGGTCGGCCCGAATGTCAACACTAAAGATGTTAAGCTATTCGAGGACTATGTCACGCGCTACAATAAATCATACAGAGACAAGCCTGAAGAATACGAAACAAGATTCAAGAGGTTTCAGGTAAGCGATTGTGATTCACGAGAGAATTTGATAAGGTGCTGTGAATACTTGACGCGATACGGTTTCGACTGTACTCGGTTTCGGTCTATCGTGTTAGATTTTGAAAATTTCCCGCGCTTGCGTCTGCGGTCGTATCAGATCGTATTTTCTTTTTTCTTTTGAAACGCCCGGGAATCTTGATTTCTGGGTAGGTAAATACGTAATCAATAATTTATTAATTGATCATTGCTCATAATTACATAAACAGATCAATTGAGTTCCGACGAACCACTGCATGTATATATTTTTTACAATTATATAGCATGTATTCTGCACAATATAGTACATTTAGTACAATTATATAGTGATACAAGTGTAGCACATGTAGTATAGTATAATCTACTTAATGGTACAAGATATAATTCAGTACAGAATGCGTTAAACATAATATATAGTATGCAGTGTATGGTATAGTAATGTATCATATTACTATATATGTATTTGTAGTATCAACATGTGCTGTCAACATGATTGATAAAATATTGCGTCGATTATTAAAAGCTATTATTAACAATGATGTGTCCTAGAAATACTGAAGACTAGGGATACTGAATTAGCATTTTATATAACCCCTAACGTAACAAGTGTATGTACATACAGCTGTGTCTTTATTCCAGAGATCGTTGCGGCACATAGAAACAATGAACGGCCTTAGATCCTCACAGGAGAGCGCTTACTATGGGCTGACCGCATACTCGGACATGTCCGAGAACGAATTCCTGACACAAACACTTGCTCCAGACTTTCCCATAAGGGGTGAGACATTCCTCGGTCTGATCAATTTAAATCTTTGAATTTTAATTTAAAAACTCTACGGACTTTCGTACCAACCCAACATTATATGTCGATTTGTAGTTCCCAAATAAAAAGTTAATGTTATTCCCAAATAAAATGTTAAATACTGAGGCTTTAAAATTGTCTATACATTTTGGTTGCTTGCTCGAGGATTGAGGCGCTTAAGGGGGTAGACTTTCATTTCCAGGATTGCAAGGGTGCGGGATGCGCCTTCTCATTTCTCGATAATGCAAAGATGGAGGTTTTCAGTAGTCAATAGCGCTAGATAAAAGGTCAATCTAAGCCGCAATCGCCCTCGAAAGTCTTATCTTACGTTTACGAGGCGCAATTTGCATTATTTGGCAGCGAAATTTGCATTATTCGGAAGCATAAAGCTGCGCATGTAGCTATTTTCATAAAGCTGCGATAGGTACATGCGCTGCCGCATAATGCAAATTACGCCTCGTAAATGTAAATATTTAAATAAAAAACGATTTCTAATATACCACATTTTTAAGACGAACTAAAAAGTATAAAATAATTTTTCCTAGCCCCATACAGATCAGTCCTGAAAATTTGTGATTGTGAATTTTTAATAGCTATGAAAATACTTGTAAGATTTAAAACGAAAAACGTGGGGCGCATGCAATAGATAATTGATGCATGAATAGTTCACTTAAGTCTTGCGCCCCACGTTTTTCGTTTCAAATCTTACAAGTATTTTCATAGCTATTAAAAATTCACAATCACAAATTTTCAGGACTATCTGTATGGGGCTAGGAAAAATTATTTTATATTTTTCAGTCCGTCTTAAAAACGTGGTGTACTAAAAATTTTTTTTTATTTAAATAATTATTTTCTGCTTTTTAAACGAACAGACAAACAAGAAAGCGAGTTAATATTACATTGTCATCCAGTTCTGAGCTATGTTTAAAGTTTCAAGTCTCTATCTCATCGGGAAGTTAGTTTAATCAATTGCAAAATTTGTACCGGACAGTAAGACAGACAAGAAAGCGAGTTAATAAAAACGTGGTAAAACAGGACTTTTGAAAAACCCTATCTTTGCATTATCGAGAAATGAGAAGGCGCATCCCGCAGCCTTGCAATCCTAGAAATGAGTCTACCCCCTTAAGCTAGGCTGAATCATTCACACGGGGCACTTTAGTAGCGTAGTTATCGTTAGACGTACCAACGTTAACAATTAACACCGTAACTGTCGTGGTAGTCAGTGATATTGATGAAGTCCAAACTTCATTATCAAGTAAGCTGCTAATGATTACTAATAATACTGCTCGTTTATACGAACGAAATAGGCAAGAGTTGTGTGGAACATTCAAGATTCACGTGGCGATCAACGTGTTAATACGAATAAAATTAACAAATGTCTTTCATGAATGAACGTGTGATACGCTAGGAGAGAGGCACACGAAGGCGCCCTATCACCAATGCCATCGCCTGGGACATTCGAGCAATCGAGTGAGAAGATCCGCCGGTTTGCCAGCAAAGTTCGATTGGAGAGAGAAAGGAGTGGTCACTCCTGTACTAAGTCAAGGGTCCTGTGGAGCTTGTTGGGCCTTCAGCACCGTCGAAGTGGCAGAGTCAATGTTTGCGATAAAAAATGGCACTTTGTACACGCTGAGTGTCCAACAAGTATGTCAACGATTCAAAAGTAACCGGTTCTATGAAACGATGCAGAGTTCTTGAATTTTGAAAACATTTTAACAGATGATCGACTGCGCAAAGAACAGCAACTTCGGCTGTGATGGAGGGGACATTTGCAGCTTGCTCTCATGGTTGGTGTTGACGAAAGCAGCGATACTTCCGGCGTCCGTCTACCCACTCACGCGATCGACGGGTATGTGCCAACTGCAGAAGTAAGTACATTTGGATAATTTTTATTCGAGGGTGGCACGAACGACGATCAACACGATTATGCTTCTAGGACGTTGACGAAGGGACCCAGCGTTCGAATAAGAGACTTCACGTGCGACAAGTAAGACTCTGTAACTCTAGATCGTGGGGTCAACGCACGCGTATCGATTTCACTGTCTTCATGAAGAAAGAAGCGACACACTTTCAAGAAAAGAGAGAGCATCCGGAAATCAAATATACTCAATCGATGAAACGAAAATAATATCGTTGGCTGGCGCTTAATCTGTAAAACAGCGACGAGCACCGTGTCATTGAGTTGTTTAGCGAGCGATTAAGTGTAAAAGGTTTTCTTACATAAGCTGACCGGTTGGCACTGTTCTCAACAACGAAGGCATGGTGACGTCGTTGAATGTATAAGACGCGCCAGCGTTTTCTCCCGAATAACTTATTTGCAAGGATAGATGCGAATTTCAATTCTAATTTTTCTACGAGCAATTGAACTGTCGAACCGACGAATTCTTGATTCAGTTCAATGGATTCGAAAGCGGCAGTTTCCTACGAGTGGCCATCACTTGCGGCGTTTGTCATTAAGGCGATTAAAGGTTTAACGGGCGTTAGTTTCGTAGATGCAGAGGATGATCTGTTGGCAACGCTTGCTACACATGGACCGGTCGCGGCTGCGGTCAACGCTTTGTCCTGGCAGAACTACTTGGGCGGAGTGATACAGTACCATTGCGACGGCTCTTTCGATAGTCTGAACCACGCTGTGCAGATAGTCGGCTACGACAAGTCGGCGGCCATACCACATTACATTATTAAAAATTCGTGGAGCACCAGCTTTGGCGATAAAGGCTACATGTACATTGCGATAGGCAGTAATTTATGCGGTATGATTAATCTTGTTGTGTAAAATACGTTAGCGTGTTCGGGACCGTCGGTCATGGACCCCGTTTTCGCGACAGACCTCATCGCGAATGCAAATTCACGAAATCATCATAAAGATTAACAAAAATATTTTTGTTCTCACCATGTGACAGTTCATTTTCTTTTTTTATTATTGCTTTATTTCTTCTTCTGGTTTTATTATTTTCTTAAGGTAACATAAGTAACTGCTGATAGGTGATAAGCACGAAATGAACAAATTAACCGAAATTAATTGTGTTTCAACAGGTATAGCAAACCAAGTGTCGTCGCTGAATATACTCTGAGCAACCGGATCAGTTGGAATGAAGGGACTAACATGATTGGTTTAAAATCAAGAATTTGTATTGGTCCTTAAATGTACATAGGTAGCCTATCAAATTATTTTACTCAAGGTAATCATTGTTACCACGCAGTTGTTATATATGTATAAATACTAACAAGTATTCTTTCGCATGACAATTCACACGACTCCTATAATTTTTACAAACTTTATAACATGTGCCAAGCAAATAGGTTGTAATAAAAGATTTCATTTACCGACGCTATGCTTAGTTCCTATGCGTTTGTCTTTTACGTATCTCTAAAATGTTTCCTGAGAACCGTACCAAGCGCGTCATCATCGTTGGGACGTGATTATCGGTTTACGTGTCCTCAAGGGTGCATTCAGAGTTGTTTTGATTGTCGTCTGGGTTCCATCCATTGCAGGCGATCGACAGTTTTGTCTTCATTTGCTTCGACAATGGTGGGATCATGTGTCGGGGTATTAAGAATGTGGATAGGTTGAATAGATCCAAAAAGACTTTGTATCTGTCACTGTCATCGAAATATAAAAGTTAGTTATGAAGTAGCATAGATACCAAAACTAGCATTTCTAAGAACACATATGGTACTAATAATTAGATTTCGGATTTTATGCATTTATAGACACTTTTATTTTGTTCTTAACTTACTAGAATTCTTAAGGGGGTAGACTTGTTTCCAGGATTGCAAGGGTGCGGGATGCGCCTTCTCATCTCTCGATAATGCAAAGATGGATAAAAGATTAATTTAGGCCGCAATCGTCCTCAAAATTCTTATTTTTACGTTTACGAGGCGTAATTTGCATTATTCGGAAGCATACAGCTGCGCATGTAGCTATTTTCATTAAGCTGCGACAGCTACATGCTGGCGAATAATGCAAATTACGCCTCGTGAACGTAAAAATAGGACTTTTGAGGACGACTGCGGTCTAGATTGATCTTTTATCTAGCGCTATTGACTACTGAAAAACCCCATCTTTGTATTATCGAGAAATGAGAAGGCGCATCCCGCACCCTTGCAATCCTGGAAACGAGTCTACCCCATTACAAAAGAAATTGATGTTCGTAACTCTTTCTACTTTAATTCTCAAGTGGCAAGATTTAGGATTTTTATGACTTTGTAAAGCACTTAAATGAAAATGAATACGTAAAGTTTTTGATGGACATAGCCATGATTGCCAGGATCTTTTGCATACAAAGATCCGCAGTCTACCAGTAGTATTAAGTGAATATCAATTGATGAGAGCCCAGAAGCTAGACGCCTGCGAATATTACCTTAGGGTCGACTTCAAGTACTGGTAGCCGGAAGATCCTCCAGTTCCCAGCTGTTGCGATCCGATCATTCTTTGCACCATGAGAACATGATTATCTGAAAGTCAAATGGGAAATGTACTTTTTATAATCTGAAACGCTAAATAATACACGGAATGATTGTATTTTCTTACACCTCCATTTCGTGATGAGGGAGTCAATGTCCATCAGCGCTGTCAAGATCTGATGGGGTTGGCTGAATCTCGGCTCGTCGCGGTACAACGTGATCATCACGGCCCCTTGAAAGGCTCCATACTCGAATTTACGTTCTCCTCGCGACACAAGTGCGTTGTGAAGAGATTCGTTGAAGATCGTCTCGAAGGCTGCTTGTCGAGAGCGCACGGTGGACAGATAATAATTCTTGAGCTGTTCTGTCGTTTGTTTCTGCAAGAAGTTCAACAATAAATCTCTCGATCCGGGGCCCGCGGAAATCTTGGAAAAGTTTGAACGCGGAATCAGGCAATTACTCGAGCAAATTGTTCCTGTTCAGCGAGCAGCTTCTCCACGGATCTCTTGTACTTTCCCCAGAAGTCGAAGTCGTGGCTCTCGAGGCCTGGCGTCCTCGCCAGCCACCCTTGAATCAGACAGCTCAGACTCGGCTCCTCCTCGGAACGTTTGATCGCTTCGATAGCTTTTGGGTCTCTGCCGAAAGCTCTGGTGTAGCTTTGATTGTATTTCACTCTGTGCTCCTGCTTCACGCCCAGCTTGTTCTCTAGCAATCGGAACTGCAGCGACTGAAAGCCCGAGGCTGGACACAGATAGTCCCGGAACGCCATGAAGTCCAGAGGCGTCATGGTTTCCAGAATGGTCACTTGCTCCACTAGAAGCTGAAGAGAACCAAATGCTAAGCGCACTTTTGCAAGAATTGTTCCGATCTCTATAAGATAACGCAACTTATTATGCACTATATAAAACTGAACGAAGCCCTTAAGCGGCCGAATCTTTCGCAGGTTTTCCTTATCAAAGAATGAAGTTAAAGGAGGATATGACCTTTACTACCCGAGCCGTAAAGCTCTGTCCACACTGAAGCAATATCGATCAACTTTTTGTCGCGTCTTGACGTTTTCGTCTTTTCTGACTGAATAAAAGAAAAAGAAGACGACAAGAGGTGACAAAACGTTGCTCGGTGTTCCTTCAGTGTGAACATAGAAATACATGTGCGTTTTTCATTCTTTCACATTTCAAATTTCCTTTTAACTCGATTTTCGTACAAGAAAAAGTGGCAAAACGTTTTATTCCGATTTATATGATCGCATAATTATGTAGATACAACTAGAAAATGTAAATTTATATATTTTCTCTGCAATTTTTGCGTTTCAGACTTGTCCACAGCTGGTTTTGTACACAGTCTAATCGATCTTATCCGCGTCTAAGACCCCGTGTCTGCAATTGTATGGTTGCCACCCTTGCGTTTCTGTTATGTGGGGAAAAAAGGACCCTTGACAAATCCAGCATGCTCGTCATGATAGATTTCGGCGGAATAAGAGATTCAGAGAGCAGAAAGAAGTATAGCAGATCGATCGGAACACAGGTCGATCACCTCGCGTAGCTCAATCTTCTGACCCGGCAGCATCGGAACCATGAAAAATCATCGGCGAATCGATCATCTCGCGATCGACAGGCCTAGCTGCTCGCTTGCTTAACCCTGCGCCGGGATTTTTCATTCGGCGCGAGACGAGAAAATGCGACGACCACACCTGCATTCTGTGGTATGGAAAGAGCGCCAACGAGCCTGTTACCTAACGCATCTATGCGTGTCAGAGGGGTGTCGCATATCATCTAGCGGTATTAACTTACTTAGGTCCCACTGTTATTCCTGTAGTTCCCACAATCTTTCTGATTCCGTCATGAATGGGGTCGGTGGCGCGAGAGGAGGCGAGGAAAAGCGCAGTCGACGAAAAAGTGTTCGCCGGAACCTTGACCCGTTTGCTAACTATCCGCGGAGAATTATCGTGACCGTGTACAGAATGTTTGAAAAATACGGTTGCGGACTTACGGCCGAGAACACGACAACGTACTACGCAATTTCTAGACGACGCCACAATAGTTCGATTACTCTTGTGGCTTGCTCGGCAAATTACTTGTTCATGGTCTTGAGCTTGTTTGTGCTTTTAATTGCTAGAGCACAAGTCAGCTTTGTATTACAATTTATAATTTCATTAAAAATGTTAATAACAAATGGTGATATTCGAAATCTGTTTTGCGCAGATCGATACCTTATAAAAACTTTGCCCTTTCAATTTTCCATACATTTGCTACTAACAAACGTTATCGTTGCATAAACAGGGAATGTTGCGAGGAAAGGGTTAAACTAGCGTTACCGAACACCCTGTGCCGAAGACGGCCAGAGCCGGGCGAGAACCCCTCGAGAGGCGACCCATCAAAGAAATTCGATTAGAGTCACCGCGAGCGGATCAGCACCCTTGTCATAAATCACAATGCTCTAATTGGCTTGCGATTAAGGGTCGTTCACGTTCCTTCCATCACTGTCATTGTCAACGTATGGTTACTGGCCTCATTCCGCGCGTATCGAATTATCCTGCGTTCTTGCCGCACGGGAAAACTCTATTTGCTCTGTTTCGCCGCCTCCCTTTCTCTCGCTCTATCTCCATTCTTCGTCTTTTTATCTCTGAATCTCCTCTTATTCCTCCTTAGCTCATCTTTATAGCGGGAGCCACGAAAATACGATCATCTCGCGGAGATCTCGCCGATATCTCGCTTACTTTTAGAATGAGGACGATGCGGTTTAATCTCTTCAAGATCTCCAGGGTCCTCGACTCGTTCAGGACCTGGGGCAGCCGATTCTTCTGCGAAGAACGGTTGTTCGTGGTCCCATTCAGAGTCGGGTCGTAGCTGCTCGGCTCCGAGTTGAAAACCGCCCTGACCGTGTCCAACTCGTAGATGATCTGTTTGAACCAGAGCTCGTACGCTACCAACAGCGAAACGTATTCGATAAGCATTAGTTTTAAAAGGCCTTGCTAGTGGATTGTTCAGCGATGTGCTTTCCAATTGCTGGGACTGTATTTGCTACTAGAAACTAATTATAAAATCTGTTACAAACAATTCATGAATATTGAATCTAACAATATTCATTTCATTGAACTTTGTGTTTTACTGCATTTATCATGTTATTCTTGACATAAAGACAAACAATTCTGAAATTTATTGATTAACAATAATTTAACAGGGATTGTTACGTAAAAGCAGTGAAATTTTTCTTTTCAACTATTTGATATAAAAAAATTATATTTGCATACAGATCGGCAGTTTAGCAATAATGCTTAAGCAATGCAATACCCTGATGCGTGATGATGAAAAGATGCTCATCGTGCACTTCCTTGCTATACTCGGCACTCAGTAATCTCTGCGCAGTCAAGATTTTATCCAATCGGAGATATTCACCGTAAAGCATGCCCGGCCCTTCAGTCAATTGGCCGTTTTCTTGATCGCGGTCCTCTCTAAAATCAGATCACCAAATTTCATCCAGTTTTTCCTCAGATTTTCCCACTACCCGGTTCATAATTGAATTCGCTGATTAATATTTTAACCAATGTCGATACCACTAATTTCGGTCAGTTTATTATCACGAAAATACACACACGCGTTGTAATAACACCCGCCGTTAATTATAAATCTATTCATTGTTAGGGACTATTAGCAATTGATGTTCAGTGCGAGTCGATACATACAGTTAAAGACCAATTTCCCGAGTGTCGTCCATTATTAACTGTATTGTTTATTCGTTTCAATTAACTCACCATTTAATCTACCAATTTTTGGGATCGTCGAAGATCATTCATCTCCCCATTTCCAAACTCGGGAACGTCTAACCCTAACCGCGCGATTAGGGTTGCAATAATCGTCCGTACGACTGTCTGGTAACTGAAGCAATTCTCTGTTGTCTTATCATTAGACTGCGGATTTCATGCATTTATAACAAAAACGAGTTATAAAAAAAACATTAAAAGAATTTCAGAATGTCACTGTAATGTCTTCAACTTATTAAGACAATGAAAGTTCTATATATGTAATTACTGCAAACAATTTTTATTTTGCACCAAGATCCGCAATCTACTTATCGTGTTTCTGATATCGAGTTGGCAAAAATGGACATTAAATCTGATCGAGGGAAAATATCGAGATTGCTGTTTTATTGATCTGTCTTTCGAAAGTCATTGCACAATGCGTAATTTTTTTTACTTACGTAATTGCGTCCGATAAGGGGCAGGCCATTTTTAGTAGCTGCAATCTCCGCGAAGAAAAAACAATAACAAGTTCGAAGTGCAATTTTAGAGTTCTCTGTCGGGAGAAGGTTTCTTTTCGGGCGCACTTTTTCCACTGATTTTTCTCGACTTTCGCAGCTGTCTCGTTCGAAAATTGTTCGAAATTTCGACGGATTTCGATGGTCAAAGAACAACGCCTCTCAGGTTGACATGTTGTTGGGTTTCAGCGAGCTAGCTCGGTCGGACGGGAGGCAACGAGCAACACATGTTGTCGACGAGGTGGTTAAGCCGTGACTAAAAACTGAATGGCCATCGCGCTCGTGAAACTATCCCTCTTATATTTCAAAAAGCGAGGGCACGTGAATGAACTATTGAAGATTATGGTAAACATCTCTAAACATCGCTAAACATTCTCTAAACATTTCTATTAATAAAAGTCCACGACACATCGAGCCCCTACCGATGAAAAATATTCTGCGTTCGTGCTCCGTGTAATCGAGCAAAATGCGATGTAATGAAAACATTGGTTACTTCCTCGAAGATAAGACTTCACCATAACATTTTAGCTGTTCAGTTTGACGCTTATTTATTTATTTCAACTCGATGATTATTCGAGAACTCAATTATTCCAAAACTCAAAGAGACGAAACGTAAAGGTATGACCACACTGAAGCAACAACGAGCAACTATTGGTTGATGTTGCATATATCTTGAAAAAATCGCTGCTTTTACCGTGTAAAAGAAGGAGAAAGCAACAAGAAATGATGAAAAATTACTCGATATTACTTCAGTGTACATTAACTCAAACCAAATCAATTTTACGTAACATTTTATAACATTTCAATTCTATGATGCAATGAAAGAATTATTGATTGGATTAGGAACAAGATAAAGAGTTGTTGAAAGACTGTAGCGAACACACGAGTTAACTCGTCTTGCCTGGTTAACGGGTTAATCGAATTGTGGGATTGAAACATTATACATAAAAAATTTAAATAAATAAAAATTTCTAATATACCACGTTTTTAAGACGGACTAAAAAGTGTAAAATAATTTTTCCTGGCCCCATACAGATAGTCCTGAAAATTTGTGATTGTGAATTTCTAATAGCTATGAAAATACTTGTAAGATTTAAAACGAAAAACGTGGGGCGCAAGACTTAAGTGAACTATTCATGCATCAATTATCTATTGCATGCGCCCCACGTTCTTCGTTTTGAATCTTACAAGTATTTTCATAATTATTAGAAATTCATAATCACAAATTTTCAGGGCTATCTGTATTGGGCTAGGAAAAATTATTTTATACTTTTTAGTCCGTCTTAAAAACGTGGTATATTAGAAATTATTTATTTAATTTTTTTTGTCTCTGTTTTTGTGTGTGTGTGTGTATCTCTGTATGTCCGTGAATGCAATACCTTGAGAACCACTTCATCAAGTTTGAATGGAAAGAACTTATTAGATTTTGGTAAACAAACATTAGTATAATACTTTGTAAACATAACACTGACAATGAGCTCCTTCGGTGCGAAGTGGGTCAGTGGAGTGGGGATGAGTCGGAATAGAAACGCGTAGTGGAATAGGGAGCGCTGGCGCGCGGAGTGGGGGTCGCTGAACGCGATGACGTGCTACCGAGCGTCGCGCGGCGAGGTGTGACGGTTAACATAGACCAATCAGAGGACAAGCCCCGGAGAGCTAGGCGTTGGCATTGGCCGAGCCGGAATCCGTCCGTACTGATTGGTCCTTGTTTTTCGTTAATAACTCGTTATTAGACGAACCAGACAGACAAGAAAAAGAGTTAATATTGCATTGTCAAAAGTTCTGAACTATGTTTAAAGTTTCAAGTCTCTAGCTCATCGGAAAGTTAGTTTAAAATCAATTGCAAAATTTGACAAGAAAGCGAGCTAAGTAAAACGTGGTAAAATAAGGAATATCATATCTAAAAAAGAAACAACTTAAGTTAACAACAAGCATGATGATTCAGTAGTTAGAACCAAGCAATATTTTGTATAAGGCCTTTCGTAGAAAATGGTAGGTTTGGTTGACTCACCAGTGTCATGATATATTAATCTCGTAAGTGAATGGACTGAAAATATGCCTTGTCCCAACCAATTCGTAAAGAATACAAACAACATCGAAAAATAAATTACATAAAATGAATCATCTTATATGCAGATGGATATCAATGATAATTCGCTTCTCTTTTTGATTGCGGATCTTTTTGCAAATTTCCATTTTCATAGGCTATTTAATGAAATAATGTTATAATTGAATTCTATACACAATCATTATAAAACTGGAAGGGACAAAGTCTTGAAATAGTTCAATTCGTATACAGTTTCAATTGCAAAACATCCTATTACAAAATCCATCGGAACTATATACGCATTGTTATCTCGGAAGAAATTGATATTCCCTTGCTCCTGGCTGCGGCTGAAATTGTGAATAACATCATAGACAGTTGTTTTCCTCGACGAAGAAATCGATACAAATAAACAGTATCGCTGTAAAACCAAAAAGAAATGTAAATCGAATAGAAAAAGATTCGAATTCACTTATTATCCTAGTTCTCGGCGTTTCTGACAGATGGCGTCTAAATTATCATTTCGAATCATCGTTGCTTCGCGATTTTTGCGGGAGATGTCGCTTCGAGTAGCTCAATTTGTATCAATTATCATGAAAGATCTATAAGATCAGAGGAGGATCCATGATAAATAATTTTTTCGAAAAACTCTTCTTACGTGATTCTTACAAAATAAATATTATTTTTATGTCTTCTGCAGAATATGGAAAAATGATTACGAAAATATATAAACCAACGATTCATTCGCTAATTTAAACAAAAATTTGTATATCAACATACGTACAATTTGATTGCGAAGAAGGTCAAGTAATATATTATTTTTGGATGGAAAACTCGTTTCGAAGACTCGCCGCGAATCATTATCGATTTGTCATTCAGTGCTGTAGCGAGCACGGCGCAACAGGCGTGCAGATCACCGAAGAATCTTTGCAATTAATTTTCCCGATGTACGAAGTATCGATTATAAACCCTTGAAGATTCTATTTTACTGCTTTCACTTTTTAAAAATTTTGTAACCTTTCTAAAATATAGACACAAAATAATCGAGTTACGGTTAGGATTCAAATGAAATAAAAAACTGTACTGTGGAAGAATGGGTAAAATTATACCTTATTATAAATTATTAAATTATTAAATTATGAAGAGAAAATTGAAAAATGATTTAAATCACAGTCGAAAAAAGGGAAATTTTAATAATGATGAGTTTGTTTACTATCTTCACGTTTGTAGACAGAGAAATCCATTTACACTTAAAAACTAGTTGTTTGCACAAGCATTTACATCTGAAACTACTGTTTAAATGTATTGCATTCGGCCAACTACAATCTCGTTTGTTATTCATTAAAATTGTACATATATTGTGTTTGCACTATACATATACATGCACAAAGACCTATAATAAATATAGGAAATCGTAAACATTCACAGAACAAATGTCTGACAATGAAGTACACAATCCACTTGAACTCAACATAATGATTAACATAACAAGATTAACAAGGTCTTTCTTGTTCGAATCTGATAGAACTTCGAGGGAATAAATTCTTTTCTAGATTGTTAGCAATGACTAGAATATCTTGGTTCAGTATGCCATAATGGTTCCACGTTAACATGATCCGGGTGATTTAGAACAGGAACAGATCTACGGGTGTAAAATTGATTAATCTACGGAGATGCATCCAACTATTCGACAAATTTATTTCTCGGGCGTACATTAAAATAAAAATCGCTAAAGGTTGGAATAAATACTATTAATATGGAATGATGGGTTTTTGTGCTGCACAGATCTAGTGTTAATGAGTTTTAACGAGGCTCTCCGTCAGGCGATGAAATACGGCACTGATCGCCACGACGTATGTATACCTCGCATTAAAGTATTGGCTTCCTGTCGGCGACTACTGTTGGAAGGAGGATAGACCTGTCCAAAGTAACTCAGTTTACATTCGAAGTTGCCAGTGTTATCAGGCGGAGGATCGTAAACCAATCGGTGCCTTTATATTATGTTGATTTATGTGAGCTGATTAGAAGGGCAACAATATAAAATTGGTCGTTGGCTATCGTGGCTTCTTAGAACGTCATCTGGATCAAACTTGTCAGGTACGCATTGGATTCGGCTGATCGAGAAATTCTCTGTTTCACCTCTTCATAGAAAAGAAATTTCTTGTTAACGCTCTCCGAATACATCGAGATTCTATTTAAAAGTTAATAAATGCCCGGGTTGCTTGCTATAGTATCTGAACTACCGCGCCACTCCCCAGTTAAAGTAGTGAATTGAAGTGAAAGTCAGTTTTGTTCAAATATATTGATATATTTGGAACAGTTTCATATTTTCTGACAAGTCAACTCAAAAATTTGATGTACAGTAAATTCTATATCGACGCAACAAGTCGGCGGGTGATCACGCAGAAAAAATATCCACTCCACTGTGTAATCTGATCTCGGCTCGGGTATATCGGTGCGAACCACTACTAATGCGACGCGGAGAGTCGCGCAGTGATCGGCACAGTTCAAAAGTCCGTGCGTCCTCACAATGTAACCCAATATTTAATCTTTTTTATTATTACTTATTTTTTTATGAAACTTTCATCTAAATATTCGTGGCATTTTTCTGATTAAAAAAGACCAAATACTGGTCTTAGTGGTTTAATTGACGGTGAACGTTTCGCGCAAAGAAGGTCAGCGTATGGGAAAGAATGAGACGCGGAGAGTCGCAGTCGCTTCGGCCTCGCGTCTCTCTTTACACGCGCTGTCCTTCGCTACGTTCGGCTCGCCTTTTGAAGCTCAAAAAATAGCTACCCGCCGGAGATCAACGCAACCCAGTCCCCCCGGGGCTGTTGTGTCGATAGAGAATTTACTGTATCATTAGCGAACATAAAGATGAGATAAACTTAACATTTTCAAAGACGCGCTGTCTCTATTTGTTGGCCCGATATGGAGCCGGTTGTGTAATAGCCTTCAGACAAACATTATATCATTGCAGCAACGAACAGTGATTCAGGGAGTGAGATTATTCGCAACAGTTTCGACGTATGTGCAAGTTATCTAGAATTGTTAAAAATTAGTTGGTTTTCCCTTCGTGTTCTAATTGTTTTGCAAAAATTAAATCACCGGAAGAACTTGAACCAGAGCTCCATCATTATTATTCGAGTCTATGGGCTGGCAGCAGCGAGTGTGAAATGTAAGATGATAGGAAGTGACGGAAAACTGGAATGAAACCGAAACTGATTTACCTTTACCACTTAATGGTAGTAGCGCAGGATTGAGCGTGGACAGATAGAGCACGACTACTGTTACGTCTGCGGTTATCTGATTTTTACCTTTTAGACGTAAAATGTAGCATGATAAAAAATATCTGGGAAGAGATTGTACGCCCATGTTTAACCAGATATCGCATGTTCACGATACTAAAAATATTCCATCATACTATAGTCGATGCAAACGTCTTCTGTTTCAACCATACACATGTTTTATTCCCATTAGATTCGCTGTTTCCGGTATCTCATTGCACTAGAAGGTAATATTTCCAAAGAATTTCGAGTATTTAATTGGCACACTTTATTCACCATTGTTTATTTTGTATTTTGTACTATTAGTTCTAGTGTAGAGTTGGGTTAAGAATCCTTAAATATTCTTATAGGTCAGAAGACAATGTTGGTGAATGTGTTGGTGAAATGAATTTCTATGCAGTTCCTGTTTCTTAAGATCGACGAACAATATTTTTTTTGCGTACAAATCCGCAGTTTAATAACGTTTTCGTGACGTTCAGTTCGCAGTGTTCACTGTCTTTGCTATTATACCGGTTTCTTACACCATGAACGTATAAAATGTCGCAGGCTGAAGGCACCAATTAACTCTTTGCACTCGGAGCTATTTCAATTTGAAAATTAAACATTTCTTCCGATCTAGAATATTTTCATTCTCTATGATTTTTGAAATTTTATGGATATGAAATTGGTATAATACCTCATACTATACCTAAATGTTTAATAATTGATTAGATCCTGATACATTTAATAATGTAAACAATATTTTGAATAATGGTACAGAGCAATTTTTAGTGGTGCCTCAGAGGGGACAATCGAGTGCAAAGGGTTAAACCAAGAAGGTTTTGATGACTTGGGTCGGATCGGGAACCCAAAAATCTATGACGTTTCGGTCTCGAAACAATAAAAATTTTCGGGACCCGAGCCCGGGGAAAATACCCGAACCGACCCAAACCCGAATTTACGGGTACCCGCCCATACCTACAAGAAACTAACAAATGCTTATGTTCGCAGAAACAAGCAGAACAAAATGCCGAAAGTCATCCTATACTCGATGGAACTAAGTCCGCCATGCCGAACGGTTCTTTTAACAGCAAAACTGGTTGGTGTTCCACTGGATGTCCGCAATTGTAACCTGTTGGAACGTGAACAAACGACGGAGGCATACACAAAGGTACAAATTTCCTTCGGATGAAGTATCACAATTAGTTACAACTGTTCCGTTTTCTGGACAGGTCAACCCTCAACGGCTGATTCCAGCTATCGACGATAATGGCTTCACCCTCGGGGACAGGTAATCGATAAAACTTCTCACGAACGTCTGTCTCTTTCTACCGTTGACAATCATGTTTATGAAAATTTTCGCAGCCACGCCATCGCTTGCTATCTGGTGGACAAGTATGCGAAGAACGATGCTTTGTACCCGAAGGATCTGCAGAAACGAGCTCGCGTCGATTCGTTCCTTCACATGGACTCGTCTGTCATTTTTACTGTCGGGAAGGCCGCTTTTGTGAGTTGATGGAAACATTCTCTAACGTTTTATCGTTAAGCTGCAGGCTTTATACCGTTGCAACGAAAATGAATTGGCAAGGTACAAGTCATACCACTCGATCGTCGAGCGTGATTACCGCTTGACTGGTTGCAAGGGGCATCCTCCAGTGGTGGGGATAATATTTTGACAGTTACGGTAGAGACCTCTGCGACAGTTACGGAGATAATGGTGTACCTGCTATGACCTAATATTTCAACTAGCCCTTTTCTACAAATAATCGTGGTGCAAGGTGTCGATTCCCAGAATAAGCTGCACGGTAGTGAAATCGAGGATTCGCGCACGTATTCGAAGGAAGATGGGTCTTGCAGAGACGAAGTCGGTCCATCGTGGCGGCCGATTAAGCCGCGCGAAAGCAGGTTAATGCGATTCGCTTTTCCGCGCTTGTATACACGGGTGCCGGGGCATTATGTGATAGAGGCAGGAAGTTACTGGGCGTCCTATCTGCCTTTTACGACGTCCAATAAAGTCGGCTAACTGCGCATTTTTGCGCGGCGATGGTCCAACTACCAGGACTCGTTCCACGACGCGCACGTTTAGAAGTGGCAGCCGGCTCGAACTAATTTTACGCGGGGAGAAAGGTGGAGGAGCCTCGTGAAATCTCTCAACAGCCACCCTCAACTGCTCGTTGTTTCCTTATATTTTCGAGGGGACGCGCGGAATCGTCCGATGGATTTAATACCGGTCTCTTCCCTGCGCGAACCGGAACCTCCCGCTCTCGTCGAGGATTTTTATTCGTGATTAACAGACGGCCTCGCACCGTAAAACTTTTATAACCGCCAATCCTTCCGACGATGCCTCTTCCTGCGTCGCCGTTTTTGTTGCACTTTACTCACAGTTCGGTCTTCCTCGCTTTAATCAAAAACGCCTCTGCTTGACTGAGTTTCTTTCTACGCGCTTCTTCACTTAATAGTCGCGTTCCTTATCACTATACGCAAATGGCTATCATCATTTCTAGAGATGAAAGAGCTAACCACAATTATCAAACAATCGATAAAGATCTTGAAATTGTGGAATGCAAAATTAGTTCAGCGAAAAAAATCGATAATAAATGAGACGAATGAAATGTCTTGAAATTTGCCGTTCACAACAGTGCATGTGCGAGTGTTTGTCAATTCTGCACTTCCGTGGCTATCCCCCCGAATTAACAATTCGTTTTATTTGACCACAGAAACCCTTGTTCTTGGGATTAGTGAATTCGATACCTGAGGAGAAGATAAACAACATGAAGGAAGCGTATAGCACTTTGGACAGGATATTGGAGGGTAAGAAGTGGCTCGTGGGTGATTCCTACACCCTAGCAGACATCAGCTGCGCCATCTCTGCAGTGACTTTAACTGTAAGCACTTGATATCGTAGTAATTCAGAACAGGATTTTACTGTCGAGGTTTTCGGATACAAGTTTTGTGTCCCGACGTTTCGCAAACATTGCAACTAGTTTCTTCAGGGTCCCAGGACACGCTAAAGACTTTCTTTCTTCTGGTTCCTAATGAAGCTAGTTGCAATGCGAGGTGGAACCAGTATAATCCATAAAGACTTTGAAGTTTCCTAAAAGCTAAAAATGATTTTCTATGTGTTTTCTAGGCTGTCCTAAATTGTGACGACTATCCCAACGTGAAAGCTTGGCTCGAGAGAGCCGAGAAGGAGATCCCGGGCTATAAGGAGATAAACGATGTTGGAAACAAAATGTTAGCAGAGAAGATACGCTCGTCACTTGCTTAACATGTTTACCCCTCGCAAATTGCACTCTCCGATGAGCATTGTAATCTAATCGATTGTAATCTGATCAATAATAATATTTGCGCTTACTTATTGTACTGATTTGCCTACTAGAAAACTACGCGAAAATTTTAATAGCAGCCTTTCAAGGATCAAACGATATGTTATTCAATTTCATATCACCATAATTGGTGACCACTACGAAAATCAACGTGTTCAACAGTAAAACTGTTAAAGATCTGTTTGTTTAGATCAGGCATCTGGTTTTAATAAATACAATGCACATTGTTACTCTGTTTCTTAGATAAATAGCTTTAAGTCATTCTCCTTACCTGCAACAACATTTCGTATCGTCAACAGTGAACTTTTTCATTGATCAAGCTTCAATTGTTAAATTCACTATCTACCGAACGGTCCACAATGTTTTTCCATGAAACATTTCAAAGCTTCGACGATCCGCCGAGGATCTGCCATGTTTTTAGTGATCATTGTTGTTGACTGTCATTGGAATGCTCGTCCGATGGCGGTCGGTTCGCAGTTCGTATCGTTCGCCGGACACGGAGTTCCCGGATGAACAGATAACTTACTGATTAGCACGCTTTCACTCGTGTCATCTATCATCTGCATCCTTTCAGCGTAATTTTACTCGCGACGCAGGCGTCTTGGTATCGCAAGGAAACAAATGATAGATGGCACGAATGGACAAACAGGGAAACATCCGGAGAACACCATAACAAACTGTGAATATCATTAGCCATACTGGTGATAGCGGAAACAAAGTAGAAAATTTCCATTGACTTCCTTCCATCTTTCCCCCTTTTACTTCGCTCGTATGTATATCAGACGTGACATTTTCTTCCATGCTCCTCTTGATTCGGGAAAGATTTGGATATATTTTATCCTAAGATTCTGTTTAACGAGGATCAATTTCATAGGAAGCATCAGAGATTGTTTTCGAGTATTCGGCACGCAATGTACGCGGAAGTACCGAACGGACAGGTAATTGCCACGTAAGAAGACATGGTCCCCGACATCACAGGGGGGTCAAAACAGTGTTAAAGATAGCTTGAAACTGTCCACGTAATTCTGCACGTAACGGTCGACATTGAACCTGCTGCTGGAGCCTGAAACGTTTCGCGTTATCCTCTTTTTCCTCTCTCTCTCTCTCTCTCTCTCTCTCTCTCTCTCTCTCTCTCTCTCTCCGTCTCTCTTTCTCGAACGCGATTGCTGACTCTCTTGCGCGTCTTGATTGCCGCGTTGTTCATTCGACTGCAATTTGCATGAATTAATACCTTGCATCTTCCGGCGATTTTCCTGCTTAACACTACTTACTACATTTTCTCTGACGATGCCGGGCCTCGAATGTGGGACAGCATCGTCGTTTCGCGAGTGCACGCGAATCTCCCCTCGTTACGCTTGTCGCAAATTGACGCGAATCAACCGGGGGAAATTGTTTTCGCGATCTCACTATGGGCTACCTGCGGAAACCATTATGCGAGGAGGATGATCCGTTTTTCTCGAGGCAGCGAGAATCTATAAACCTGTTCTCAGAACAGTTGATTTCGTTCGTTGGAATATATTCACGCTCGTAGAATTTTATAAAACGTACTGCAACCCTCGTGGCTACAGCTAACGAAACTAACGATTTCGTATCACTGGAAAAATACCTCGAGCATTGGGAAAAATATAGCCCAACACAGTCTTCAAAGGTGTTCTTTGCTTGGCAATTAAAGGAACAATGATTTTATACTTCTTAGTTAGTAGTTCTCAGACGATTTAATTATCAGCTGACTGAGGATCTTCATGGGAACTTCCATTTTTCGAGATTGTTGCATAAACAACAAAATGGAAATTATTTCTTTACAGTGTATTATTAGGAATTCAGCTATCTTTAGCTATGTGTTCGTTAATTAATTCGGAACTGAAACCGATTTGTTGGGAACGTGAATTGGAAGAGCCTTCTGTGTTTTAAGACATTCTCAGTTGTTCGAACCATTTAATTAGTCAGCATTGTTTATAGACAGGACAAGAAGACATTTGAGGAACGAGAAGTGGCTTGACAGAATCGTTCGATGTCAATGGATGCATCGACGCGCATCAAGTTAACGCGCATTTCGCTGCATCGTCGATCCGTCCAAGCTGCCAGATACGCCGCCATTGTTATCGAAGATATTGTATGGAAAACAGTATTATCGTGGGAAGTTTGTGCTTTGTACTAAAAGTCGGTTAATCACTAAACACGTTCAAGTTGGCGCAGCGACGTTTACCTTCAATCTGTATAACGATCGGGCATTTGACGGCATCTCCGCGCCATTTTGCATATCAAGGACCGATTTTTGGACGGACAAAACTGAAATATGTTGGACTAGAAAACCTGTTGCAATATGAGACAGTAATTGTTCGTTTCGATCACTGCTTTCGCGATTCATTCGAATTTTATTCATCTTTATGTTCGTGAACCGGTATCACAGACGAGATATAGGAATAGACCTGACACCTTATGGGACTTGGTGTCCACGGGAATCTGTAGAACCGACACCTTAAAAACTTAAACGGTAGACTTAACAATACTGCGTTCAACAACACAAGCTTTAAAATTGCTGACTCTAAACTAGGGCTGTTACGTTCCTTCGAAGGTCGAAGATTTCGAAGCTTCGAAAATGATGAGAATCAAAGTTTCGAATTTCGAACCTCCGTAGTATTTTAAATTACTAGAAGATTGAAAAAAACGGAGTTTCTTTTTTAATCTAATTTTTGTGTTAATATTTTCATTGATCAAAAATCGTGACATTGAAATTTCGGGCAATTTCGAAGACTTCGATACTTCGAAACTTCGAAGTTCCCTTCGTTCCTTCGAATCCTTCGAAGCTTCGATCTTTCGGAAAAGTAACAGCCCTACTCTAAACAACTACATCCATAATCTCGAGAACGAGGCCTGAATGGTAATGGAGTCACTCTGGGCCCTCTAGGACGTTAGTGCACCAATACCGACGGACAAATACATTGGGTGTCAGGTCTATTCCTATATCCTGTCTATGCCTGTATGATAGATCTTATAATAGAATAGTAGAAAGTGATAGTACGCAGTATGACCTTGGGGTTACCCGACACCAGGTACCGTTGCATCTATTCGCAATGTCTATATTTCAAGTTGGATCATGTTGCTTCGATTCCGTGCATCTATGAGATTACGCAAACATGATAACGGAAGAACGGTTAGATCAAACTGTAAAAAAGTCGAGTTCAATACAGTCGGGTACCCAACGCATTGGACAGCCCGCACCCGACCCTACCTGATATTTTCTAGTTATTAACCCCTTGCTGTATTTTGACGAGCCAGGCTCGTGATGAAGGTTTTTAACAAAGTCTAGCAAATATGAATGTTACGCGTTTCATTTTAGGTTTGTAGGTTTTTAGGTTTCATTTAGATGGTGACTGGGGATGAGAAATGGGTCACATACGACAATATTGTGCGAAAACGAACGTGGTCAAAGCGCGGCGAAGCGGCTCAAACGGTGGCCAAACCGGGACTAACGGCCAGAAAGGTTTTGCTGTGCATTTGGTGGGACTGGAAAGGAATCATCTACTATGAACTGCTTCCATATGGCCAAATACTAAATTCGGACCTCTACTGTCAACAATTGGATCGTTTGAAGCTAGCGATTGACCAGAAGGGGCCAGAATTGGCCAACAGGAGAGGTATTGTGTTCCATCAGGACAATAGTCTATACTACAGACACACACGTCTATAGTGACTCGCCAGAAACTCCGGGAGCTTGGTTGGGAAGTTTTGATGCATCTCTTATAGTCCGGACCTGGCACCAAGCGATTACCATCTTTTTTTATCATTGCAAAACTTCCCTGGTGTTAAGAAATTGGCATCACGAGAAGATTGTGAAAATCGCTTAGTCGAGTTTTTCGCCAATAGGGACCAGGGCTTCCACGAGAGAGGCATTATGAAGTTATCTTTAAAATGGCAACAAATTATCAAACAAAACGGTGCATATTAGACCCAAATCGGACAATCCGAACCATGTTAAATAAAGTCTTGAAATAAATTAGATATAAACATAATCTCGTTCTCTCATGACCAGCGCGATCTGCGCTGAACCTTCCTCTATCAAATGAACCTTTGTGCAGCTCAAAATATGCTCGTATAAGGGTGAAAAGTCGCGGCCCGCAACCCACGTTTCGACCCAAAATCTAGTTAGATTCTAGTGGATTCTAGTTCCTTCATCAGAAATGTCACGTGGGCATCCTTCCACCTTAAGCAACATGTTTACACAACGGAAGCAGAATCCGTTGTTTTTTCCTTATTTTCCCTGAATGGTTTCTCCGGTATTCGACGTAAATATCCGTTTTTTGCAGAACGTTGCCTTATCATTCGATACCGGTCTCGTAATGCAGCGCGCGTGCAGCCACCGTTCTCGATTTCCACAAACGGAGACGCGGTGGCCGGCTCCTGCGACCTCCTGTCAGACTGGTTCTCGGTTTTTTGGCTTGTTTTCTTAATATCTTCCGCCGCGTATTTTTAGATTCGCCTATTGCTTGCCGTGCGATACCGAAAAAAATCGGGCCTCTCGACTCGATTACGTGGAAACGCTCAGACATCCTCGTTGCTAATAGGATTACCATCCGTGGCTGATGAGGAAGAAAAAAAGATCCGTTCCCGACAGCCTCACGACCCGAAAAAAACTGATCCTTGGTCTTTTATCATTCCCGGCGCTGTAAACTATCAAATTTCGTGGAGACGAAATATTTATAATATCGCCGCGCCGGTTCTTCTTCGTTTATTTCTTTACATGGTCAGGAGACATTAGGCATTCGTGGGCCGAGAAGGCAGTCGCGTCTGATTTATGCAGATGAAAAGTAATAGCCGAGGTTTCATTTTTCTCATTTGTACAGATTGGATTTTTGGCAAAACACCAGATTTTAGCAAATGGCAAATTTAGTCGGTCTTGTTTTTAGATCGATTTCGCATTTCTTTCGTCGATTAAGAGATTTCATAGTATTTTAGATTTTTTCGACGAGAAACATTCGGTCGATGACGGAGAAGACAGCAGGAACGAAATGTTGACTCTAGCCGAGGTTTTTCAAAAGTTCTGCAGTAGTGCAATGGACGTCTCGATTGCCCCGACCTCTCGGCGGACCCACCGGAAACGCTTGATCCATCTGACACTGTCGAAAGAAGAGGCTCTTTGAACTACCTTCTGGAACTGGTTCGCACGGTTTTTCATCTGTTGCCGCTGTTAATGGCGAGAGGTTCTCGTTTCGCACGCTCGTTACAACTACCTCCGGTGTCTAGCCGCGCTGTGTTGCTCCTGCTTGATACCAGTTGTCCTGGTAGTTGGCGAGATAAGGAACCACGATCGTCCCTTGCTGCGGGACAATCGTGACGAAAGCGAGAGGGAAAATGAAGAAACGTTGATGTTTGCTTCACCGCGGCGGAGATTACAGATTTTTTTCTCTGCCGTGGGACATTTAGTCACCCCACCTGGTCATCTCCTTAGGATTTTACGACCGCAGTAAAAGTAAACGTAACGGAGAGTAATAGAGCACTCAATCTGTCACATGGCGTTTGCAAAATTCTTGTGGTAATTTAGACAGTTTTAAAAGCGGACTCTATCGTGTAGCAGGTCCAAGAATCGATTTTTATTGTAGTTTAAAAAAGTACAGTTGCCTCGATTTTTGCACGCAGTTACAGTCTCGTTTTGTACAACGTTCTACCCTGTCAACAAGAGAAACACGAGTGTTACAGTTGAGTTCGTGAGAAATCGTGAGAAATTTTGTTAATTTTACTCCGTCCATTTTCTTCTAAAATACGTATGGAGCAATGAAGCTTGCTAGGTAAATTAGGATGTCTGCATTATTTATTCGCTTACCTGCTAAAGGAATTCTCAAACGAATAATGTTTTTTAACATGGTTTTCAGCTGAAGTGGTTCTGGGAGGACCTAACCCAACTGCTGCGAGAAGAACGACTAAAATGGAAATAACTCATGAGAATTCAGAGTTCTACTATGATAAATGTGATTTCTGCAAATACTCTGTGATAGACTGCGAATTCTTACGCAGAATAAAAAAATTTTAAATCGATTGTAAGAAGTGGAAAACAGATTAAAATGTATTTCTTCTTTCAATAAGTTTAATAAGTTGAAGATACTGTAACAATATTCTTAAAGTCTTGTAATGTGTTTCAGCGTTTTGTTTCTCACTCATCCGTTTTTGCCATAAATGTTAAATGCATGTCAACGAAAAAGATGAATTCATTTTAACGGCGTTATCCCAGTTATGGTTTCACATAATAACGTTTCACGTTAACAATCGCTTTTTCGAAGATGCGCGAGGTCTAACGTCAGGTGAATACGTCGACTCGCACGTCAGAAGCCCGATCGCGCGTATTTACCGAACGCACCGAGACGTTGCAGACATTTTTTCTGTGTGCAAATATGATTCATCGCATCGCATTTGTAAACTGCGACCAATTCGCATCGTCCAGTGACGCTACCTAATTAAACAAGCCGTTTAATCGCGGTTAAGGCCGGCTCGATGCTTGAGTTAATAGCCTTTTCCTTTGGAGAATCGATTGCCAGTACGGTCGAAAGAATGCCTCGGTTCGGACGATGTTTCCGGCAAGATCGAACGATAAAGTGACTTAAACGCCCTGGGAATCGTGTCACAACAGACTCGCGGGTTCGCTGGACGGGCGAAAATTTCAATTCCAAATCGTCGACGTTCGTGCGCGTCGAAGGTGTATCGCAATTTCCGCGTGAGTTCCTCGAATCACGTTTCGTCTCGAAGGGACGACCTGTAACTCCCAACTGCCGGGATGTTTCGATTTCCATAGAAATATAATGGGCCGTGTTCAGACAGGGAACACCCGCGGTTCACCCACGTCATGGCACTTTTTCGTTTTATGGGATGCCTAGATCCGGCCGCTTTACCGGGAACTGTTCCCAGTTACGTTCTAGTAGATCCGAGATCGAATAAACTGCCAACAGAGAAAAATAAAAGACAACAAAATTCGAAACAAATTTTCGTTATTTGCTAATAACGAAAATTAAAATTAAACGTTAATTTTCTATACGCACAGATGCACACTGCTCTCTCTGATTTATAGATCACCTGTGACTCACGGTAAGTTTAACTTCCAGACATTAGCAAATGTCACTTGAAAATTACATTCCAATATACTAGCTAATTCCACCAGCAATTTAGTCAACGAAGGTAGGATGTGTTTACATCGAAATCGCACAAACTTCCGCCACTCGAAATCCCGCGTGACCTTGACTAAATGGAAGAAAGCGTGTCGAAGCTACGGTAACCGATTTTTTCCTCGTTATTCATATTGATTCGCACGCGTCACTTCACACGACCTTGTTAATAGACTTAAAGTTATCATTCTCGCGATCATTATTACTGCAACGTCGCGAGACGTCGATCGTCTACGTATCAAAGCGAAGAACTGCAAAATTTTTAATTTCTATTTCTCTATCTAAACGATGCAATACAAGTTCTATCGGATCAGTTTTTAATCGTATTTCTATAATATTAAAACCATAAGAAAATTGCAAAGAAGAAAACCCTACAGTTTGGATTTTGGTGTGGAATACAAATGTGTCGGAGCGCAGCGTTTTCAGGATCACTCGGCTGGCGATTCTCGCTTTTGTTTTCGTCGGTCGTCGAAGGTCGGCCCGTATTTGCAACAAGAGCAATCGAAGGGCGAGAGCAGTAAGCAAGGCAGAGGAGGAAGGACGAAGGAGGACGTACGCTAACAAAAGGTCGAATTATCGGTCGGTGGGGATCATTTGGGCGGTGAATACAGGCGCGCGGGTGCGTCGCTCGTGTATACGAGCCTATAAATACATATTCACGAGCGGATGTTGAGGCATTGCTGAGGTCCACGTGGTCGTGCATCACGGTGCTAGCAACAGTCGGTCTCCGAGCGTCGTCCACAAGTGTACAGAAAACGCGAACCGTTGTGTTCTCGTCTCGGGACGAGCAAGAGAAATAGAAAAAGAAAGACGTGCGAGCGAGAAAGAAATAGAGACATAGTAGAAAGAGAGAGAGAGGGCAGCCGTTGAGAAACGAAAGCCGTTGAGTGTTGTTGGGTTTCGTGTCTGTGTTCTCGAGCGTTCGCCAGGATCCTCGTGGTTTCATAGTGGTGCACCGGCGTGGATCATCGACGTAGATCGTCGACGGGACGCCTCGGCTTGGCCCGCCAACCGCGTGATCTCTACGATCGATGCGATCGACGCTGTTCCCCGTCGCGGACGGTTCACGGTTTCGTGGTTCTGCGGTTTCACGAGTTCGCGACCCGTCAGTTCCATGAGACTCCAGTGACACTAACAGTGACACTAGGCAGTGTCGCTATCCAGTGACAGCCGGCGCGTCGGCTTTCGTTCCCCAATAAGGCGAAAGCCGATCCATCGATCCGATCCATCGAAGTTCACCGGAAAGACACGTAAGTGACCGTGATCGCCGGACCGCCAATGTATTTAACGACACGATCGGACGCACGTCGATCGTCCGACGCGCTGATCAATCGCGTCACGTGGATGTCGTAATGGAAAAGTGTCCTGAACCGACGATACATAGCGTGATGCGCGCGAGTACGAGTATGATGCTTGATAAGAAACATCATCTGCGGACTAGGGCTGTTACTTTTCCGAAGCTTCGACCCTTCGAAGCTTTGAAGGTTTCGAAGGAACGAAGAGAACCTCGAAGTTTCGAAGTTTCGAAGTCTTCGAAGTGCCCGAAATTTCAATGTCACGATTTTTGATCAATAAAAATATTAACACAAGAATTAGATTAAAGAAAAAGAAACTCCGTTTTTGTCAATCTTCTAATAATTTACAATACTACGGAGGTTCGAAATTCGAAACTTCGATTCTCATCGCCTTCGAAACTTCGAAATCTTCGACCTTCGAAGTTTCTGAAATCGAAGCTACGAAATCGTCGACCTTCGAAGGAAAGTAACAATCCTACTGCGGACACGTCACAGAGACGGCGTGATCGGGAGCTGATCGGTTGGTGTGATAAATGCTGGATTTAGGCTGAGTTTAGGGAATAAATCAAATAGAAGATTTAAGTTGGATTTTCCAGCTCTGTGTTTTGATCGGTGAAAGTTCAGCAACGAGACTATTTGGTCTGTGAAGGTGATAGATGCGGGCTAGATTCATTTGTGTTTGGTTTTTAGCGGTTACGGTTCACAGTTTAGAGAATAGATCAAATGGAAACCAGTTTAAGCTGGCTTTTTCAGCTCTGTTTCTATTTTGTTGATTAAGAGTTTATTCATCGAGTGAATGATCGTTTGTTAATCTTTAAAAGTACTATGAGACCCGCAACGATCCTACGCACACTTACACTGATAATTCCGAAACGTGCGGTGATCTAGCTGTTTCAATGTTCAAGTGATTTTCTGGTATTACGAACTAACGCGAATTCGCATCGGTCATTAAATATATATTGTTTAACGGTAAAGTGGAAGTTCCACGTAGAGAAAATATCCTGATCGATAATGTGGAAAGTGTATTAGCATAAACTAGAAGTTCATTATAAGGCTATTTATAACGCGTTTACTGGTTCACCTCGAATTGCGTGAAATTGACATTGAGCAGCCGTATCTGCGCGCATATGAAATATCTTCTCCGCGATATAGATCGAAATGATCATGTCTAATACAGAACGCGTCAATATTTCGATCCAGATTTCAATAACGGTTTAAACTTTTTCAGTGTACAAATGATCGAATGATCTGATTCATAGCTACATTAAAGTACGTCAAAAGTGTTTACACGAAAGTTACTCACCACATTTTCTTAGAAATGATACTAAAAGTGAAATGTCCGTGTGACCACATTAAATCATGTCAAAAGTGATTACTAGACTGCAGATTTTATTAATTTATAAGAAAGTGAAATGGAAAGTGAAATCGAAAAGTGTGAAGACATTAAAAGACTCCAAGAGTATTTTCGATCTGTTGAAATTATTAAAAGAAGAAATACATTTTCGTTTAATTTCCGTTCGTTCCAATCAACATAGACAGTTTTCATTTTGCATAAAAATCCACACTCCAGCGATCACACGAAAGAAATTTCCGATTTTCTTCAAAAACAATCGGAACGAAAATATACACTTTCGATTGAATTGACCTAATTAGATCGTAGAAAGTTCATTCGTGGGCGTTTAAAAGCAAGTCTAACCAAACGCCACTGCTAATTGGTCGATAATTGACCGTCACCGACGAATAGCCGCTATTTAATTGATCCCGACTAGACGCGAATCACCGGGAACCAGAATCGGAAAGGATTTCGGCCGGCTAGTTTGCTAGTTTTCGTAACCATCGGAATATTTACTGCAAGGTGGATGCATTCCGTCCTCGCGTCTTCCTGCTTGCAATTCAATCGAGGCTGTCTCTATGTGCCATCGGATATGCATAAAGCAAGAGTTCCTCGCGGGGAACAAAAACACGCGACGGTGTGTCGTCGACGTTTAGAAAATTCGATTCCGCTCGTCTTCCCGTCCCGAACGTCTTTTTGGAGAGCCGCAAAATATCGGTTCGAGAATTAAATTCGGGATCCCGAGAATTTTTGTGATTTCCGAGAACAATTCTGAAAATTCTGGGGAATCCTGAAACTTTCGAAAATCCGACTCATCTCAATTCGATTTCGCGAAAGTTTCGGTATTCTCGAACACACTGAAGAATTCCGGTATATTCGAGAATCTTAAAATTTTCGGAAAACTTTCCCGATCCTGAGAAACTCTTGGCCCGCGTAGACCCGACATCTTCGAGTTCTCGCGCTTCGGTAGAAGTAACACGTCGGAGAGAGTGTTCGAGAGGCGTCGACGCGTCCTCGAGGATTCCCTTGTTCCCTCTTTCTCCTTTTTCGCGTTTTTGTTCTGCTTATTGCGTGTTTATCGGTAAGATGGGATCGGGAAACTTGCTCGACCAGCTGCGATCCCCTGCAATCTGTTTCGGCTTCCGAGAAAAGCTACTCTCTGTCGATTGCTTACGTCTCATGTCATCGACCGATGCCACGCTCCTGACTTCCGAACGACTCTGGTCGAACGCAGCCAGGATCTATTGTTGATCGTTGTTCAAGGATCTTGCTCTCGCGCGTAGATTCCTGCGAACCGGGAGATCTTCAGACAATTTTTATTTTGCATGAAGATTCGCAGTCTAATCATGACTTACAAAAGTTTGTTCCAGCAAAGAACAGTTGATTGAAAGGTACATAAATCAATCGCGTACATAAAACAGGATTCCAAACCAGTCAAACGGCCTTACATGATGAACAAATTGCCGTACAAGAATTCCCTGGTATCTATAAAATCGTTAATTACGCTTATTGTTTCTCGTCTAGCTACGTGTCGCGTATACACTGCAATCTCGATGGATCTCTTATAGCGATCACAAACGTTTTATCATTTTTCAGTTGGTATCCTTCAATCGTTTAATCATTTACGATTTTTCAGTTGGTATCCTTCGGTGATATCAAATTTCGCCAGGCAAGTTGTAGTTTCTTCGAACAGTAGCGATTGATATAAAAGATATTGATCACATGAGAACATGATTTTTCCCTTTCATTTGAAGCTTCTTCAATTTCGTGCTCGCCGCGTTTGTGAATGGGAGATGTTGCGGTTGCACTTAATGCGGAAGAACGATAAACAGATGCTTCTCCCGGGATGGTTGTAATTAGTGGACCCCGTGGATTATTCAATACTTGATGGAATGTCTTTCCGTATTGGTGGGAATCGCCAGCCATTTTCGTTCACGGTGGGGCTGACATAAATTCGCTGTCTAGCTATAGAGTTTGCCAGTTAAGAAATTTCCACTTCTACATTCTTTCAATGAAGTCTAATCCAGAAGAGTTTTATGTCTTTAAACTGACAATAAAATGCTTGTTAATATAGCAGTATTACGAACAGAAGCGAAGGTAATTTTTACAGGTATTAATAAAAAAAACGCACGTAATTAGAGTGCTCAAAAATGAACTGTTAGCTGGTTGCATTTTCGGCCACTTTCTTCTGAATTACAGCGAAACCTTGATTACGCGTCACACTTTCATCATCTTTGCGGTTCCCGGCGCCAGCATCGCAACAAATTCGTTTCCATAGGGATCCTTAAGATTCTCAAAGGATTATAAACTATAACTTCCAACAGGGTATCTAAGACAGTCTCATTAAATTTTTAATTAACCGAAGGCGTCAGCCAGGGGAAGAAAATTTCGTTGAATTTCTTCAAATTTGCCCGTAACTTTCTCGAAATTTGCATGAATTTCCGCAGGCTGGTGATAACGGCTAATAAAGTCTTCCTGGCGTGGCGCAGCCGTTCATAGTGATCAGTCAGGCGGATGATTTATGCAAGTCGCCGCAGCTGATTAACTTATTGTTAGCGAAACTGCACGCGGACGTACCGCGAAATAAAAACATATTAGAGTAGGCACTTTCTCTGCAAGTTTTGCGGCAGCGGTTTTTCTTCTGATCACCTGAAAATGGAGGACGGGAAGAATTATTAGCTCGGAGAGTCCACTGCCGAAAATTCTCACGGATTCATTTCGCACTTTCCATTTCCGCCATTTCCCGTTTCTGGATTGGTTTTTATGCCAGAGGAGATCGCGAGGAGTCGTTCCTCGTCTCGGATGTGTTTCGTCCTCCTCTTGTTTTCTTCCGTTCGTTCACGTGGTCGCGATCGAGACGCGCCCAAGGCTTTCGCAAACCCGTAATGTCAGCGATTACGCGAAATGACAGCGTGGGGATGCTGTTTCCAAATCAATAATTATTCTGCATCTTCGTAATCTTGAACCCGAATAATGACGGGTATGCGAACAAGCTGGTGTGCGTGGCTGCGCTCTCGACCGTCGATTTGGAGGCCGCCGCGTCGCCGGACACGACAGTCTCGAACATGATTTTGTTTCAAATCAAAACCTTCCTCCTGAAATCACAGATTAATCACGTAACGAATTCTCTAGTGCGCGAACATCTTCCCACTCCTTAATGGTTTTCGAGGCTGTTCCTGAATGTTTAGGTAGTTTTTCCAGGAAAACTATTCAACCTTCTGTGTGATTATTTTTAAGTAGCTTAGACAGCTATTCGAGTAATTAATTTGTATTAATCGCAAGTTCTAGAGTCGCTCAATAAGGTTGTGTATTTTTCGAGTCATCGGCGGCTGACAAGACAATAAAATTCCACAGTCAATGAAGAGCTGTCACAGGTTCGGCGAACGCAGCGGGCGAAGCAATATTTAATAATCTCGTTTGCACGGTTTTTGCGATGTCATTCGTGTAATACGGGCCCTGCCCGTTCAAAAGGATCACGCGCTTCCGCTCCATTAACGTTTATTGCATTCTTCTTTATAATTTCGTTGTATGTCTTGCTCGCTACTGTGAAGTAATTACTGGCTGTTTCCCTCGAATACCCGCTTTTAACAATGTTTAATGCAGCCCTGTCATGACGGTAGGAAGTGTTGCACACCTGCAATCGGTAGTTTTGTGCCAAACCAATACTTTAAAAATACTTTCTGGGAATGCAAACGTTGCACAATTAACTACAAAATCTAGTTGTCCGTCGGCAGTCTTGAGTGCTTCGCAGCGACTCCTTTTTAATCTGTGGTTTACTAAGTTTAATAAGTTTAATAAGTTCCTAATAGTGCTAATATTCTTATACTATTTTACTAAACACCCTGAGAGCCTCTCGCCGTTTTCATGTGACAAATTTAAGAAGTATATTTAAGTTATACAATTTTATATATACATTCTCTCTTTCATATAAAACATTGGCGAAACCTTTTCAAGATTACTGATGTCAGATTCTTACGAATATTTATCACTTAAAATTGTCCAATGTCTTTTTAATAAGTTCCATCTTCAGCTAATCTTTAATCTAAAAAGCTGGTTTTACTTTCGCTGTTGTGTACTAGTTTTCTACTTGTGCTTTTATAAAAGCCGATGTTATGCTGTAAAGCTCGTATCTCGCCGAGTTCGAAAATCTTTGGAGCAGCGAGCGAAATCGGAATTGAATTTTTTGAAATATATCGGGCGATGTTTTACATCTCTCTGCAATTTTTCTCTGATGTTTTTATATGGAACGTGCAGTTTTTAGCTTGTACGAAGTAATGAAAATTTTCGTAGACCCATTCCTGCTTCTATAAAAGTCGATGTTACAAAAAATTAATTGAGCGCGTTAAACGTCAAAGTAATCCGAAGCTCGTGTTCCGCTGGTTTCGGAAATTTCGGAGCTGCGAACGTACACAGATCCACAGTCTGCCGGTTGTTATCGCGGCATTCTGCGCGAGAGACCATCGGTTTCGATCTCCTACGAAAGCAATCCTCTCGTTTCATTGTTCCGTTTCCCCGCAATGGAACCCGGCAACAGCACGCGACAGAGTGAAGCGCATTTCCGGTTGCCGGTGTATCGACAGACACGCTTGTTACGCTCTTCAAATATTTGTTCTGCCCTCCGTGGTGCATCAACGCGCACGGTTTCACTGTTCGATCGTGATGCATGGATCGGGACTCATTCGTACAGGGCTTCACCGTACCATTTCCTTTGAGCAGTTTTCAAACGGTGGTCAAAAATTGTCAAACGAAAATCAATTCGCCTGTCTAGCGCCGGACGTTTTCTCGTGAAACTATCGAAGAACGACACGCGACTTTTCCACTGTTTGATTTTGTGTTAGTACACATAATTTTTCTCTGTTCATTCTTCTACTAGATGATGGCAAAAATTCGTGCTTGTCTTTAATATAAAACACAAACAATTTTATTAATCAATCATGCACCCATCGCCATTTTTATTCAAACAAGATCTTGAATGCAGTTATGATTTTATCTTTCACTTATGTTCATGGATTGTTCCAACCCTCGTACAACTTACGCTACAAATTAAGCATAATTTGTGTAAATTGTAAAGCAAAAATGGGCGAAATATTTCCTAGATGTTCACCCTCGTCTAAGAAATTCGCGGGGGCAACAACATTCTAAACGCTGTGAAAAGAAATCGTACGGCAAAGTCCTGCGTTTGTTGAAAATCACTGTTTTCGCAGATTGAATCAACTCTGGTCAAGATGAGGGTCGACCAGATCGGGCTGCTGTTGTGGAAGAACTACATCGTCCGCAAACGTCAGCCGGTAACTATCATCCCCGAAAGGGGCCGAAAGTTTTTCGTCTCGCAGCCGGTCCCCGCAGCCCAGGAAGTTTGCTAAAAGCACGCCCGCAAATTTCAATGTTTAGGGGATATTGGCTCTGGTGTTCATATGGCCCGTGATCGTGTTCATGATCCTCTACACGATCCGCGACAACGTGGACCCGGAGTACTATCCGACTTGCCAATTTCCTGCGAGGTCGATGCCGCGGAATGGCTTGCTCCCATTCGTTCAGAGTTTCATTTGCAGCCTCGGCAATCCGTGCGATCCTCTCTCGGAATACGAAGAAGTTCCGTCTTACAAGAACGCCACGTTAGTATACACCGAAAATATGAATACCTCGCACGCAATCCTATTTTTCCCGGCCCCGATCCCATCTCGATCCCTTCCGCTGCGTCCAAACCGGAAATCGTTCACGGCATCGCAACGTTCGCGAATATTTCGAACAACCGGATGCTTTTTCCAGGAGAAATGGCTAAAATGTAGACCACCGATTCTTTTTTATTTTTATATTAGCAGTGAATTTTGCATTTTATGAACGATTTCCCGGGCCAGTAGTTGAAACGAAATTGTACACTGTCGCTCGAAAATCTCTTTCTTTAATCGAATGGAGGAATTTTTATTGTGCACGAAGACTGTGAAAGAATCGGAGTAGTACAATTAACGGTAAAGGAAGAGCTTCAGATTATTGTTACATCTCATTTTAACTTCGTCAAACGATTAAGAGAAGAAATACTATTAATATTAGCTCCATTGACTCTTCTTTTCTTTAACCGAAACTGAGAATTTTGACATTGCGCGAAGATCATTGCCTTAGCAATCGGTGAATCAGAATCCTCCAAATTCTCGAGCGACAGCACACATCATCAATGAAAGAGAAACGTTGCAGATTGTTGGTTACATATTTTGTGTTCTCCGATGCGTTGCCATACTCGCGAACAGTCTGGGCGCACTGATCACAGAAATACAGCCCATGTTGAGCAACGAGACGGTTCTATCCGCCGTGAAAACGCTGCCGCACAGTATTCAGCTGCTGAAGTCAATGGCGCAGATACTCACGAAACCGGAAATCAAAGCACTTTTCGGTAAGGACTGCTCGACACCTCGCTCGCTACCGTGAATCGGAATCTGCCGATTTTACTAGCGACCATTCAACGAATTCATTGCTTTCTAGATCGTGGCATACGATTGGGCGATCTCTTCAACAACCACGAGGAAATCAAAAGAGTTCTCCGCGCCCAGATGCCAGACGCGCGCCTGGGATTGGTGGACGATTTGTTCGACTCGTCCATAAAATTAGTATACGTTAGTATCGTCGCAGGGATGCGACATCTTTCTCCTAACACCGTATTACTTCTCCATCGTTCCTCGTTTTCAATATCAATTTAACCCTCCGGTTCTTTCTTACTTTTTCGTCTCCTCCGTGGCTTTTACTCTCCTCTTCTTTCCAAGTAATCTCGAAAATAGCCACGAAAATCTCTAGCCCAGTTGCATTTTCTGATATTTTTCCATTCGCAATTGCCAGCTGGTCGAAGCGTTTGGCACTTCAAACGTCGGAGACGTGATTTGCTCACCGGAAAGCTTGAAGACGTACTTGATCCTGCCGACGGAGAAGGATTATGTTCAAGTCTCGAAGATCCTCTGCGACATCGACTCGGAAACGATGCCCAGCATCCTCGAAAATTTATCCAAGCATATGGACTTCTCCGGAATGCTGAAGATGGTGGACAGAGTTATGGCCAAGTTTCGGGAGTATGATATCTTCGTGGACTTGAGACGGGCAGTGGAAACTATCCTTGATCTAGACACCTCGAGGAAGTTGATTCCCGAGTATCTGAGAATCCGGCAATGGTTGCCGAAGATAATTACGATGTTTAAGAACGTTACGTTCAAGGAGATCGATCTTACCTTGTGAGTAGACTTTCCAAAGGAATAGCGTGGATATTTAATAATTACAATTCGATTTGATGGAACAGAACAATATTTGTGAATGTTTCCGTAGTGTTAACAAGACGTTGGTGATCCTCGACCCAGTTTTCGAGTCCGAGGAAGACTGGCCCATCGCCCGGCAAGCATTTTTGAGGCTGCAGAATATATTGGCCTTGCTGAAAGAGATAGGGCTGGATCAACATAGCAGCTTCACCGGGGACTTTTTCACCATGATAGAACGTTTCGTGAGCTCGATGCAATTCCTTCCTTCGGTTCCTGCGGAGAGCATCGAGAAATTGGCACGAATTGCGGACGCTGGGTTCGCCATTTTGCAAAGTGGAGCGCAACTGAGCTCGAAGATATTGGATCGGCACAAGGACGATCTTCAGCTGTAAGTGACTTCAAAGTATATATAGTAAAAAGTAGTTATAGTCTACTTTATTGTTGCTACGATGCAGGAACGAGCTTCTTAAAATTCCAGAGATTTTTACTGTGCTACTTTTCTGCAGCTAAGCAATAATGAATAGATACAAACTAATCGACAGAATATTATCAGCGTTGTTCTACTTTATTTCCAGACCGCCGGAAGTCTTGAAAGGTCTCAAGGAATTCTTTTCGGACAGGATCCTAGCAACGTTGAGTTATGCTTTCGCGTTCACGCAGAGCGTAGTCAGAACGGTCTATCATGCGGCCATTATTCACGAAGATTTAGAGAACAGGTTGTATCATGTCTCCCTGGCGAACAAGGATGTTGTACAACAATTACTCACCAGCGTGGATCCCAGTGCTTATCGAACTGTCGTGCGCTCGTTTTCCAGATTAGACTTCGTCGAGGTTGACTCTTCTTGAATAACCTTTGCGTATTGTTGAGGACCACTTAAACAATCCTGATGTCTGTTTCAGAAATTCGTCGACGCAGTTACAGACGCCAAGCCCGAGGAATACTTCTGCCAGAAGGATACGCTGAACGAAGTGTTCGATGATTTCGAGGACTCTGGCCAGGGAGCAATCGCCAGCGATATACTTTGCAGCGATAAGGGGAAGAAGTTTCTTTCCGAGGTGTACGGGACCATGGAGCTCCAGAAATTCGAGAGCACTGTACGTAGTTCATTTTATATATCAATAGAACGCTCTTAACTAATAGGATGCTCTTAATAGGCGAGGGATACTTTGGACGCTGCTATGAGTATGCTATTCAAACAAGCTATTTTCATCGAGAAAGCGAATCTGACAGGGGTGGTCAGCAGTGTGAACGATTTTATGAGCTTCATGGACAAGCCTAGGAAGTCGTACCCTAATTGGTCGGTTTTCACGGTCGATGAGACGTGGGCCAAAGTGTTCGAGGACACCAAACCTCGAAACAGACTGAACGTGTAAGTACTTCTTCAGGCTCGACTCCTTTTATCTTCTTTGGACACCTCAATGAACAGATTGGAATTTTTCAGTCTCGGCCTCCACCTGAGCATAGCGAAGATGATCGGCTGCTGCAACCTCAGCTTCCAGGTTATCAAGTCCAACATGAAGAGCATAGATTTCATCGCGCGAATGACGCTGCAAGATCTAACGGAGAACAAGGACGATTGGGTTGGCGAAGTCACGCGTCGCAAATACGAGCTGCTCGAATCGTTCTATCTAACAGCGACAGATAGAACAAAGGTCAGTGATTGATTGTCTTAAATGAAATAAAACGGTCTACACTGTCTTATACAATTGTAGAATATGACGTGAGAATATTGAAAACGTTAAATGGTTCCAGTAGCTGTACTTATTAGGTTGTTGCATATGAAATGTCGAATTTTTCACAGCGACGTTAAGGTAATAATTTTCTCTGACAATGAATTAAAAGACTTTGTTACATTTGCATTCTAAAATATCGGACACATTTCATATGCGCCAACCGAATATTTTCCTAAGATCTTGATGCAAATGTATCACAGAAGAACTGCACGAATCTCTCTGATACAAACTTTGAAACTGCCGTCCCCGCTTTCATCTCGGACGAACACTTTTATCCGCAGGTTTTACAAATTTTAGAGTACGACAACTTCACGAGATCGTACTGCGTGGACCCGAGTCCGCCGCCGTTAATAACCTTTCCAAGGGATACGAACAGTACGTTGCTGAAGACATTGATCTGTCGTCTCGCGAGCATCGTGCAGAACGACCTGGACTCGGACATAGAGATGATCCGCGTGTCCACTGCCGGCACGAACTTTAACTGGACAGCGTTCAACGAGATCACGATCGGGATCTATCGGTACATCGACGTCTTGATCCACGAGAAGACTCCTCCCCATCAGCTAATGAATTTGGAGAAGTTGAAGAAACACTTCAGGGCCTCCTGGAGCACGGACTTGAGCGTTAGGGATGGCTTCGAGATCAGGTTAGTGGATGTTGAAAACAATTTTCCGTTTGCTTCTGAAACCAACAGGTTTCTAAAATGTATGAAGTCCCTTTCTTGTTAACATTTTATCTACCGGAATCATATTACATATAGTCTTGTTTCGATATAAGACGAAGACTCGGGACCGTTTTCCATCACATTTCGGATCAGGGTACCTATGCGGTTTGACTTTGGTGTCGGGAGCTTAAAGGTTTAGAAGATCCGCAATCGACTCGTGAAATGATAGGTGCGCAACTCTGGTTGCATACTCTGGTGATAAATGCCGTCTTTTTGCAGCGTAGGTCTGATCTGCAAGTTCTTCAACCTTCTGGAGAGCCCATTGTTTAACATCCAATCGAAAAGCGGTTGGAAAATTATGGACAGCCTCGGTTGGTTGTTCACGTTGATCATGGACATGCTGCAGAACGCCTTTCTAGAAGTTTCCAGAGTGGATTCTGGAAGGATGAACCATACCAATGATACCCTAGAGCTGCCTGAAACGAGAGACCTGATCAGCGTTACCCTCTTCAATCTTCGCGATCTGATTCTCGACGTGATCGATATCGTAACCATGAAACCAATCCACCTTGTACGTTAAGTAATTTATATTTACATTATACCTCGTTTTCATATTGTTACAAATAACCAAGATATTCGACGAAGTTAATGCTCTACTCTGCATACGCTGCTCTGAGTGGGCGTGGCTTTTGAGGCGTGAGTTGTAGTGGGGCGTGGCTTCGTTGCTCCTATTCTCGCCAGAGCAAGGGGTTAATCGGACAAATGAATTTTAACAGTCTGTTTAATCTTGTCCGCTCACCGGTGCTCATTTGTCTCAGCTGAAACCGAGTTCTTTACCATGTTCCGGATGTTTGTTTCATTAGATATCCCTGTTGGACGATTACAAGACTCGAGAAGACCGATGGCCCTGCGTGCAAAAAGAAAGCGTCGGGGCTGCGCTGGAATTTCGAAGCGGAAGCCGCGCGTGGTTCGAGAAAATAGAAAATATATCTTGCAAACCGGGTCCGATCACCCGAGAATGGAGGGCGTATCCTACAGCGTACTATCTCGTTCACGGTGTAAGTTTTCCCTCGATTTTCCTGGAAGCATCGAGTGATGTTTTAACGAAGAGAATCGATTGATTGCAGTCCGGTGAAACACCTCCGCTGAAATTCAATTGGACCGAGGGTTACAGAGCCGTCAGAAATCTGACTGAACAGTTCGAGAACTGGGTGATCGTCACGGAAAAGAGCCTGTCGGATTCGCTGGGATCGTCATCCGCGAAACCGGATGTCCTTGGTGGATTTTCGACCCTGAAGACTATATTCGACGAGAGGTGGCAGAACTCGGAGGACGACACGAAGTAAGATCATCGAAATTAGGCTCCTCTTGCAATTTTAGGGACGCAGAAGTTTATCGATATACAGTATTTTATCCATAAATGTCCCAAATGTCTGGCCTGTAATGGTAATTCTCCGTCGATAATCGACGTCCATAATCGATAATTCACCGTCCATAATCGAAATTCTCGTCTGGCCGAGAAGTATGATATGTATCATGCGGCTCGAGTATATCGGTGAGATCACACTAATCCGAATTTCTAACTTCTTTATTTTTCATTATCTTTTTATGAAACTTTCATTGACATATTCGTGGCATTTCTCTAATGCAAAATCATACCAAATATGATATAATTCCGATGATATTTACTCGTGTAATAGACGATTAAAGTTTCTGGCGCAAGGAAGGACAACGCATAGGAAAGAAAGAGGCGGAGAGCCACAGTCGCCGGCACAGTTCAAAGGCTCGCGCTCCTTGCGCCAGAAACTTTAATCGTCTATTACACAAGTAAATATCATCGGAATTATATCATATTTGGTATGATTTTGCATTAGAAAAATGCCACGAATATGCCAATGAAAGTTCCATAAAAAAATAATGAAAAATAAAGAAGTTAGAAATTCAGATTAGTTATGTTTACACTTCTCGGCGACCGAAGCCTCTCGAGCTCGGCTGTCCTTCTCTACGTTCGGCAAAAGTCAAAGAATACTATCCCTGGCGCATAAATGTCCCTTGGCAGACCCCTGCTGGGGACTTATATAGATAAAATACTTTTTAGCACTGTTTTGAATCTCATCGATATGGAGTTAGACAAGACTATGCCAGCATTCCACAGCGAACTTAGGGCTAGCGACGTCTGGAAAGAGGATGTTTTCATCGACGATCGCGTGTTGATCACTGCCAAATTCGCCTCTGATGTCGTTCACAAAGTAACGACGTTAGTGTCCAGTATCCTGCGCACTGATACCGCAGAGTATAACGTCATTTCAGATTATAGTGACAGTACTACCTCATCTAGTGGTAAGTTCAACAAAAATATCATCTATCTAAATCCGCGGTCTAGTAATCGAAGCATTACTTTCGTTGTGAAGAATTTTTGCAAATTTCTTTTCCCATTTCCAGAATCGGAATTCTCCAAGGTCGTCGAGATGAAGTGGCTACCCCTGTTGGGATTCACTAACAAAAGCCCGATCGGAATACTGTACAACAAATTGCCGTACCTGCTAGCCACGCTGGCGGACGGATTAACCGATCTCGACATGGACAAACTTATCGCGAAGTCGATGTCGAACGAGATCGACGTCTCCTGCGATCAGCTGTTCGACCATTGGCCGACATCCTCCAAAGTCTTCACCCTCGAAGACCACGAGACCCTGAAGAAGTTCGTGTGCTATCTTACTTCCTTCAACTTCAACGTCTACACGGACCTGTTCATGGCCGAGGCAGAGATCTGGAGAACACCGGCGAACCAGTACCGATCGCGGTTGATGTCGGTGATAAGCGACGCTTACGATCTGTCGAATATCCTCAGAAACATCACGAACATGCGCGTGAGGATCGAGGTCCCCTTCTCGGGCCACTATTTCAAGTGGCTGCTATCAGAGATGCTCTCCACCTTCGAGAAATCCGAGAAATATAACCAGGTGAGACATAATTCTGCACATGGTTCTTTAAAACTCACTTCTCGCATTGTTATGAATCTGTGTAATCTGGTAGAAATAAAATATTTTTCCATATTACCGTTTCCAACGATTTAGTCAGAATTTCTAAGTTCGCGGTCATGCGGAGGTCATCGGAATAACCCTTGCAATTCGAACGTACATAGTGTCTCTTAAAATACTAAGGTGACCTTGACTTTTTGCTTAAAAAAATTTTCGTTTCTATCAGCGAATAAATGAATTTGTTGACATTTTTATCGAACTGATCGTCCATTTTCAAGAACACAACGGTCCAAGTCCCCACCGATTTGACCGACTACAGGCTCATCATCGAAGGCGTATCCGAGTGTCTGCTTCACATCGCGAACACCGTGAACGAGATCAACGATATCGATAAGCTACAGAAAAATCGTATGAACATCTGGGACTTCGTCCAGGCCACCGAGGTGCGGCGATTGCTGAAAATTCTCGACGCTCACCCTGAGGAGACGATCGCTCTGGTAGCACAGATGCTTGAGATCGGCACGAGGACAGGCAACTTTTCCTACGAGAACATAAGGAAGACGATCTGCAATACACGGAGCCCTGCGGCGTATTGGTCCACTCCGAACAGGAGTCGATTCATCCAACAAGTGTGCTCGTTCGATCCTTACCAGTTGCTGAGGTCCGTCACCAGCGAGGAGTATTACGTGAGTGGACCCTTTCCTTTTATTTTCATTTCATGGAGTTGATCAGTTTGGCATCCGAGTACGAATGATTCCGAAATTCGGATTTATTAGGTGTACAAATAAGTCCGGTGCCTTTTGAGCATACTTTGATCATTATTTATAAAAAAAAGGAATACACGTTATGTTTCGAAGTGATCACCATTACTTTCTATACACAATATCCCATCTTTCGGGTAGCTGGCGAATCCCGAAAATTTTGATTTGAAATGCAATCACAGTTGAATATATGTAAAGGCACCCAACTTATTTGTACACCTAATATATACATGAATATACACATGAAATAGGAACCTCTAGTTTCTACCATACTTCCAAACACAAACACAATTTACGGAATTTCCAGATGGCCCTGACTGTCCGAAGGTCAAGTTTAACAAAACTGACACCTCTAAACACCTCGCTCGGTAAATTGGCGGAGGCGATGTTGTCGCTTCTGTCCAACATATCGAATTTAAAGCTACAATCAAACATCTTCGATCAGAAAACCTGGTCAAGTCTCTCGAACGACACTGTGTCAGAGATTCGCAGCGTTGGACGATCCTGGGTGCATTGGTACGCGACAGAGGCCAAGAACGCTGAACCGGGGCAGTCCAAGCTGGATCGTTTCTTTGAGACGGAGGACACTTTCGCCAAGATTGCTCGTGTTTATCAGCTTCTGGACGCTTCGGTCGATCTGATGATCGGTGGAGATGTCTGGCAGAAACTTCGGTACCTTTACGAGGGTTCGAAGGTGAAACCAGTCCTGACTCTGATAGAGGACACGCCGAACATCGTCGTCAGCATCGTCGACACTTTCCTCAAATCGGACAGGCTGGACCAGTTCCTGGAGAAGCTGGCGAAAGGCAAAGCGCATCCGTGCGATCTCGACAAATATTTGATCGTGCCCGGCTTCGTCAGGAAGAAGGTCCTGCTGTCTAGCATTGCCAACTTCTGCGAGAAGCTTGTCTTCTCCGAGAAACAGCTGACGTGGCTCGATGTGCTGCCTCTCGACGCTAAGTACGAGGTATTCGGCCGATTTTGCGATCCTCTACCGCCAATTTGACGATCTGCAAATTTGTTCAAACTATCATTTTCATATCTATGAAAAGCGTGAACGATTGGTAAAACTCTTCCTTGATCGAGTAAAGTTTATCAGACGTTTCATTGTACAGGCTTTTTGTTATTCCGTTTCTTACGATTAATGCAGAGAATTTTTATTTTGTACTAAGGTTGGCAGTTTATTAATAATTCTGTGAACGCATCGAATTCATGGTTGTGTTCCTCAGTTTCGGAGAATTTTTGGTTGCGAGGTTCCACACCGAACGATCGATAATGTTTCCAGGAAACCCGATTGTCTGGAACCGGTGGGAAGGAGTTCAACGAGACTTTTCTCTTGGAGAAGGTAGATCGCATGCAATCAACGATCATTCGCATAATATCGGAGGGCCCGAGAGAGCCGAAAGTTCCCACATGGTGGACATCCTTCAAGGAAGGAGCTTTCAACGATTTCCTAGCCCATTATAAAAATGAGGTACCTTCAAATATCTCAATTACAAGTTCAGCCCAACATCATTACCAGTGATGGATGTTTCATTGAAATTGTTTCAGGACCCCAGAGCTCTGGCTCACCACACAGTGAAAAAGCTTACGAAGATCGCCTTGGATATTCTGAATTTCGATACGGATTCGAAGTAAGTCGCTCGCGGAATCCGTTTGCCGCTCGTTGCTTGTTAGACAACATTTCCTTTCTTTTCTTTTTCTTTAACTCTCAGAGACTGTTCCTGGTGCTTCTCGATGTTCCTGATCGAAGTCCTGAATTCCCAGCTAGAGAACCATCGGCTCTACGCGGAGCTGCCTTGCAGGATAAGTAAAATGAACATATCGGAGATTCATAGCGTTGTGCTGCGTGATTTTCACTGGAACGAGACCACCTACAAGGTGATCGATACAACCAAGATCTGTCTCATTTGCTGATTGTTCTCTGTGCAACTGTGTAATCGTTTTGCTCTTCCAGATCCAGAATTTCAGGACTCTGTACACGGGGCGGACACAGACCGAGTGGATGGCGTCGATGGAGAAGATGCTGCTTCACATTGTGGACATAGTAGTCGATTTCCAAAACGAGACTTACAGTGACACGATCGGAGAGTGCTTCCGGAAGTTCTTCGGAGACCCGCCGATGTCCAGACCGGGACTGTAAGAGTAACTAACTAAAAATATGTATTTAGGTTGTTCTGATTCTATCGAAATCCACATTGTTTAAGATATGTGTCGGCGTTGCTGGGGGTCTTGGAGAGCCTGCAGGAGAAGGTGTACATCTTGGACACATCTAGGTACCACAAGGCAATTGACGAGTTGAGCAAAAAGTCGGCCGAGTTCGTCCCGATTTGGAAGGACCTAAAGGAGGTGACGAGCCCGAAATACGCGGAAGGCGTCGAGTCGTTCTTGCCTGGTGCGACGATCAACGTGAACGCAATCCTGAACGACAGAGACGGTTCTCTATGCAGGACGAAGGCGGAATGTCGAAACGCGACGATTCTGCAGGAGCATCTAGGCTCGAAGAAAGCGGGGAAGCTGTTTCAATACGATCCGAAGGCTGCCGCCTATCCTGCCCCGTGGGAGATCGCCGAACGACTGTCCCAGGCTCTGGATCTGGATCTCATAAGCCGCGAGGTGAAGGTCTGGAGGATGGACGCATCGTTGGAGTTAACGTGGCTCAAGGAGATCCTGCGCCACTTGTACGCTGTTATTGCGGAGGGCCGTGATCTCCTCGACGTCGCCAGTAAAATAGACTTCGAGGACATCTCGAACGTTCTGGGCGTCCCCGACGTTATCGACGGGGTGCTTAATATCCTGAGGGAGAAGACCGTCGACAAGCTTTTCGACGGGTGAGTTTGATCCGAGGATTTCAGCGAATTGAAGCGCGCCGACCCACAGTGTTTCTATAAAATAGCTGGAGTTAATTCGAAAATTTCCTGAGTTTTCTGAGTTCAGAAATGAGAGTACACTAATTCACTGGCGTGATTATAGCAGTGGAGTGCTTGACTATGAAGCAGATGGCACAAGTTATTTTTATTAGAATCACATAAGTAGCGGCGGCTTTAATGCCAATGATTATTGTTGGTTTGTTTAACTAAACAACAATGAAATCTAACCTTTCGTTCCACAGGATGAGAGAAGTAATAGAAGATGTGAAACCGTTCATCGAAGACCCAGGCATGTTGGACGACATCTACAAGATGATATCAACCCTGGAGTCGATGGACATCTTCAAGAACCTGGGCCTCCTCAATATGAAATGTAAGTGCATCTCGAAATGATTGTACGATGTTAGATATCTTGACCATTCGATTTTTATGTCAAGACGTTATCAAGGACATGTTCGACAACTGGGGCGTGGTGAGCTCGTATCTGAATGATAAAATCAATGTCTCGAACACTGTTCTGTCGATGCTCAGCGAGGCGAAGGTCGACATGATCTCCGTGTTCACGAAAGAGAGAAAAGCTCTCAGCATGAAGGAGATTATTTGCTCGCCGAAGAAGCTTAACGAGATGCTGAGCTTCAACGATCGGATCACTGCTGAGGAGGTCAGCGCAGCGGTTTGTCAGCTGGAAGACGCGCAGACGCAAAACGTGACGATCGCCCTGATCAAGAATATGAACTTCGATTATATTTTCAAAACGGTGTGTATCGATAGTCTGACTATGAGGGAAGGTAAAGATAATAGAGTGAATACAATATAGATAATAATCGAATCTCTGGTTTCAGTTGATGAGCGCCAACGTGAAGAATATACTGGCGAACGCGAACTTGACGGAAGCTGAAGGGAGGATGGTGTTGAACAATTTAGGCGTGGCGGCTGAGCTGATACCCTTTTTCAAGGAGAAGTTTGCTTCCAGTATGCCAAAGGCTGAGAGCTTGAAAGCGAACATGGAGAGAGAAGAAGAGGATCAACCGATGTCCAGTAAGAAAATAATGCTGTACAAAATTGTAAGATCTTTTACTAAAAGTTTAAATGATTCTACAGCTGCGAAGTTCCTCGAGTCCTCCAGCAAGATGCTGTGCGGCCAGGCGATGGTCTCCGACAATGGTGACCTGTACAAGATCATTTCAAAGATCGAGGACAACAGCAAAGAGTACGATCAGGCAGAACTCGATTCTTTGCCCAGTATGTAGAAAAAGCCACTTACCAGTTCGATTAAAAGTTTCCTCATAAAGAATTAATGGATCTCCTCGTCGCAGCCGACTTTTGCAGAGACACCTACAAGAGTTTCATCACCATGGGAGGCGGCAAGATAATATGGTCGTACGTGAAGCCGCTCTTACGCGGGCAGATACTCTACGCGCCTAATACAACAGTAATAAACAAAGTTATGGCTCTATCTAATAAAACTTTCGTCGAGATGGAGAATTTCGGTGTGCTGATGGACAGCTTTGTAAGGACCCTCTCTTCCCTGGCGAATCTCTCTGACATGAGCGACAATCTGAAGGATCTGCAGGATATGATGTCCTCGGACGTCATGAAGATCGCGATCAAGTCTCTCGGTGGCGGGACCGGTGTGACCGGTGAGTGATCCGAAATCCATTCGGACATGCAGCAGCAGCATTCGCAGAAGACAATCATGATCTGAACATTGTTGTCCCTTGTTCCAGGAGATTTATCGAGCATGGATTTCGGCGAAATTTCGTGGCAGCTGAAGAAGAATAAGCAGATGGTCAAGATGATCGGTATGCTGAACGATTTATTAGAATGTGTGCTCGTGAATCGAGTCCGAGGATTCAGGAACGAGGACGAAATGGAGGCTGAAGCGCGGATGCTGATGGACACGAGGGAGTTCTTGGCCGGCGTCGTCTTCATGGACGAAGATCCTGTGAGATCTAAGAGATCCTTGAGTGAACAGCTGCCTGAGAACGTGGTGTACAAGATCCGAATGGACATTGACTACGTCCAGTCCACGAAGAGGTTGAAGAATCAGTTCTGGATCCCTGGGCCGGAGAGCAGCTTCATAGAGCACCTTCGGTATGTTAGGGGATTCGTGCAGCTCCAGGACTCTATCGATCGCGCGATCATATGGGAGAAGAGCGGCAAGGATCTAGAGTGGAATACTGTCACACAGCAGATGCCTTATCCATGTTGGAAACAAGTGCCGTGAGTGTCATTCTACTTGGTAATTTACAGAGAATTCTAGGTACAGTAGGTGCTCGCTCTTTGCACGAAAACGGGTCCGGAATTTCAGGCAAGATCCAAGGGTTTTGCGAGGTATCCAATCAATCGCATAAGACAGGGTCTTCACGTTTGCTTTAATCGAGGCAAAACTGTCCCCATCATTGCGCCCACTGTCTCCTTTCAGTAAATCCCGTTACTGCGTTTGAGGAGGCAATGGATTAGGTTCGCGTAAAAAACGGGCATTCGATCTGGAGTGCAATGGGCGAGAACCTACTGTAGCGAAAAGGATTACTCCGTACGAGAAGGTCTTAATTGCTACGAAATGAGCAGGTTTCAAACAACCCTGTACGAGTCCCAAGGGATCCAGGTGTGCTTCTTCTTCGCGTTGATGATGTGCGTGGGCTCGGCTGTCAGGCATATTGTTTGGGAACGGGAGTCCCAGAACGCAATGGTAGTTAGCCAAGAACCACCGGAAACTCGAATTCACTAAACACCATTACTAAGAAGCTAATAATTTCTTTCTTACGCCAGGTAATGAGCGTAATGGGGTTGAAACCATGGCGCAATACAGTCGCTTGGTTCATCACCACATACACGGAGGTGATGATCGTGATGGTCTCGATCGCGATGATCCTTCTGGTCGGGAAGATCCTACCGAAGTCCGATCCGCTCCTAGTTCTGGTCATGATGATCGACTACGCGTTCTCCATCGTGACATTCTGGTAATCTATGATCTCTCACGCTAACTGCCCTCTTCACGCTGTCCTCCTTTGCTAAAGGATGTCCGATAAATTTCCAGTTACATGATTTCGACGATGTGCAGCTCGGCGAGCTTGTCCGCGATCACCACGGTGGTAATGTTTTTGCTGACATACATGCCGTACATCATTGTCATTGCTATGGAGGCCGTATTAGGTCTCGGCTATAAGCTCCTCATCGTAAGTTATCGTTCCGCCGCTGCGAGACCGTTCCCGTAATAAATAACGCGTTCGAACGATTCATTTTCGCAAACTGCGCTGGCCGCGATAAGATGCGCGCCTTTTGTGCGAACTTTCCTGCTTGGAGAGGAACGATTTACGGCGGATCGGAAAAGTATCCGTTCAATTTTCGAGGCGAGATATTGCGTCGACCCGTCGCCAATTTGCATGCTCGCTACCTGATCGAAATAATTATTTATAATGCATAATCATTTAGACGCATCTTCGTTTGCATAGAGATTGGGCAAGACCTAAGAAAGTGTTCCGAACGACGGTCACATTAATCGTGTGTCGATTGACTTTGGAACGTGCAAATTCGCGTTGGCATAAACTACATACCAAACTTCCTTTCATATTTCTAAAGTATGAAGTACAAAAACACAGTCATTAATCTTCTATACATGAATTGATAGGTTCTACAAAATGAATATTCCTATAGAACACTAATAGACTGTATTTTTATATTTCTAGAAATATGGAAGGAAATTCGCATTGCCCGTGGAACGATCCGATTTACACAATTACGCGAATGTGTCGTGCAAATTACCCTGATTTATGATCGTTTCAGTGTCTTAGCATGTCGACCAGCTTTTGTTACGGTTGCCTGTACGCAGCCCGGAAGGAAGTCCAAGGGGTTGGTCTGGGTTGGTCTGCTATGTGGGAGGAGACTGCTCCTGGTGACTCGATGAGCTTAGGCTTGACTCTGTTGATGATCGCCTTCGACGGTTGTCTGTATGCCTTGATCGGTTACTTCGTCGCCAGATACACAAACACAGGTAGAAACTCTAATCCTTTTAACCTACTGGAGACACTATCACCCTCGGAACTCTTTGAACCCATCTGTCAACATCTGGTGGAGGTGTCACGATTTGTAGACGTTCTACGAAACTTCTTCTCTTTTCTAATTTTTGTTTCATTTTTTTTGTCACGTTTAACGATTCGATTAATTGTTCGCAAAAATTGTTTACTGTAACGAGCACAACGCGATCTTCTAACTCGAAAGGTTCAGCTTCTCCGGTAGCACCCTCTATGGTGTCTGTGTGTATGCGACACCAATTCTATACTTTGTGTATGTGACACGGATTCTATACTCTGTGTGTAATATCTCTTTATCATCATCTCGTCGATAACCGTCGTCGAGAACGTCGACAACGGTCGGAACGGTGGAGCAGAAAATTGCGATGAAAGGTCGGAAAGTAAAAAGACACTCGAAAGATGGAATATCCCTTAGTGCTCTCTATAGGATTGGAACGTGTGCATCGCTTCCCCACTTATTGTTAATCTGTTTGAAGTTCTGTCTTCGAACCTCCCGTTTGGAGGGATGGCCACCATATTGGAGCTGGCAAACAATCCGCACAAATTTTATTTCCTTCATCAGAAGAATAAGCGACGTTTCCCCACTTTCAAAAATTCGGGAATTATTGTTCTGGACATATAATGGGATCCTGGAGCCGGGAATTAAGGGATGGCGAAGGGTTATACATTTTTGAATCGTATATAATTTTGTTCATCAATTTTTCAAATGTGATTTGAGAAGTACATTCTGATAGATCTGTTAGATATTCTATTTCTGATGGAATTATGTAACTTACTTAAGTTGATTGTCAGAAACTGATTACTTAAAAGACGATTCCGCTGTTTTCGCATCAGAGTGTCTATGCTTTCCGGTCTTCAAGAGCACCGTATTTCAACGAAATCACCGAAATCCGCGTCTCTCCGAATTTCTCAAAGAATAGGGTAGCCGCGTGGGTGTTTCGCGTTTTCCTCGGTGAATTTGGTCGCATCCTCCGACGCGTTGACGACGCGATAAAAGCGAGAAGGGCAGTGGGGACTGAGTAACGATAATGCATTCGCGTGCACCGGATCTCGCAATCGTAAACTTGCCCGCGAAAATTCGCGGGAACGTCGGTCCCGCCCCCATGAGAACCGCAACAACCGCACCGGAGGTTTCGAGGTGAGGTCGAGGAGAAAAGATGGACCTCGTCCTCGAACGACCTTGGGAGACCAGAAAGGAATCTCGACGATCCTCCAGCGGAGCCACTGGAAAAACGGACCAGCCATTCGGCCAATAATTTTCCAGGCAGGGGCTTTCACGATTTGAGGTCCCGTAGCTTATGGTGGGCCGACACACGTTCTCTCTATGGCAGGCCGAGCTACCTCGCCTTCGTCAACAACCTCTATTTCACTAACGACGTTCTCCACCCTTCAGCCACTTACCAAGGTATCGCACTCGCCAGCTCTTTCTCTCTCTCTCTTTCGCTCTCTTGCACGATGTTTCCCTGGCTTCTCTCTCTCTCTCTCTCTCTCTCTCTCTCTCTCTCTCTTTCTCTCTGTTTTTGCTTCCAGCATCGCCGACACGCCAAGCTCTTTCATTCGCGGAACTCCGAACGCGTTCAGTATTTTTTTCCTTCGAGTTTTACTTGGCCACACTTCGATTCTAGAAGTTCATTCGTTTCATCGGCGCTGAATTAGATTTGAATTGTTTACGTTCCAAAAAGTGCTCCCCTTTTTGTTGCTCCCGTTTCCCGTTTCTCCTGGACTTCCATCCGACTGTACTTTATTTGCCCGTTGGTTTTTTCCCAACGCAAGATGCTTGTTCGCTCTCATCGAGACTGAATTAGATTTGAATTGTTTATGTTCGAAAAACTGCTCCACTTTTTCCTGCTCGTACTTCCGAGTTTTCGTGTATTATGCTGCTCCGTGGTCCGCGAGTAAATTAAATTCGTATCGTCCATCTGAAAACTTTTTTTTGTTCGTATTTACTTGTATAATTCACGACACAGTGGAGCCACGGTTATCCGAACTAATCAGTGCAGCATAAAACCACGTCAGCAGCGGAGGGTACTTTCTGCATCTTATTTACATTAATGTTCCTCTTAAAATGCAACAAAATAGGGAATCACGTGTTCCTCACGTGCTCCATTGAAACCCATTTCCTTCCTCTTTGTTCCCTTGTTATTGTCCTGGACGCTGCGCGAGCTCTTGTTTCAGAGTTCGTTTATTTTTACGTTTCTCCTGGATTTGTGCTTGAAAGTGGGCTCCCATTTTACTTACCGAGGGGACCTACTGTCTCAAACAACTTCGAAAGGTACGGATAATTATGTAACTTCCATCAGCAAAAGTTCCATTCTTTTCATCTTTGAGATACCTCCTCCCCGAGCCTTTCTGTTGCGTTTAAAGCTTTATGCAGTGACTAGAGCGGAAGATTGTTTGTTGATAGAATATCCGAGGAACGCGTCGGACGGCAGAAAATATTAAACTTCGTTTCGCGATGGGGAAACGACGGTCTCTCTGCTCGAGACTTTCATTGGTGCGTTAAATTTCTTGAACAAATGACAGCGTAGAAAATGAAAACTAAAACGGATTCGCCAAACTACAAACATCGTTGCTCTTTTTGAAATCTGTGCTTCGGAAAAATCACGTTTCTTCACTATTCGCAATTTTATAATTTTGCAACTGCGATTTTCAGTCTTCCCTTTTAAAAGCGCGCATTCATTTTTATTCTAGTCAACGTTCAATCACTTTTTCCTAATTAATATTTTCATCAAATTATTGCGGATTTTTATGCAAAATAATTTTTTATTGACCTCCTGTTTCGTGCAATCAATGCAGACTAGTTTTATCATAGAAATCTAATTATTATAAAGCGTAGAAATACTACAGAACTTGGCAACGTATGAGGATGTCAAGGATCAAATTTCTAATTATCATGTAGAAACGAACGAACTTCACAGCAGCCCACGAGTCTTCGAAATTCCCCATAGTCTTCTCGAGGCTGGCAGAGTCTGGTTGGTTCGAGAGACGTCAATATTGTGCGATCGCTGAAGGCGGAACGCTCTGTAATCTTCATGAACGGTCTCCCATCAGTTTCATAAAATTGCTGCGAGAAAAAGCCATTCGAGTGTTTGGATCTTGCCGAGTATGCAAATGCCGGCTGTTGCTTGTTCCATGAAAACGAGAGCCGGAACTCGCGCGGGAACGCTTAATTTATTCAATGCTTCGAGCTCGGGCGCATCGGGAACCGGCGCTGGCGAAATTCTTCCAGATAGTCTGCATGCCCGCGTTTCCTCGATTCTCCTGCGAAAGGTCGAAACTTGCCACGATTTGAATCACTCGCATCATGTTATACATTCATTCATATTTCTCTGTGTTCGCCGGGAAACTCTCAATTTACATTCGTCGATCCGCTGAGCCATCGGACACTTTGTTGATGCATACAACAAACCCTCGTTAATTTTGCTGCGATCTTCAATATTTTCTAGCAGTCTCCATCGATTTTGTATTCATCTCGCTTCTACCTCCTGCATTTCTTAATTCTTTACTTGTGAATCCGACGATCCACAGAAAAAAGACGAAGCACATTTTTATGCAAAATTATTATCGAAAACGGGAAATTTCTTTCTTCCTTTGATATATCCAATTTTCGCTTTTATCGTCTTTCTATTGTTTTTAGTTTTACCTATGCATTGGTAATGTAAGTCGTGAATACATAAAACAAAATTGGGTAAATATTACGTTTAGGAGAGACAGCTCCGATGATCTTGACCTAGACATATTTTGCCAAGGTCACCCTCCTGAGTGACCTTCAGAAGGTTTTAGCCGTCGCTTGTTTTTTGTTAAAAAGTTATAAACCAAAGAAGTTTTCAAAATATAGCAGTTATTTTAAGTAGTGAAGGCTAAAACGATATACTGTATTGACATGTGTTATCAAGTTACTTTCTAAGTAACCTCTAAGAGGTTTTAGCCGTCGCTCGTTTTTTATTAAAAAGTTATAAACGAAAGAAGTTTTGATAATTATTTGGAAAAAGGCATTCCTCTCCGATTTTGATGAAATTTAAATATGTTATAGATTTCGATATTTTGAACAACGTTTTCCTTTTCACATATAGGGGGGTCGCTTTTAGTTTCCGAGATATTCGCAAAAAAGGTGAGATTTCAATTTTCAAAGACTATTCTTGGATTTTCGTATACGTCTCTCAAAATTGAAAGCTCATCTTCTATATGTATGACCAGAGTGAGACCCTGGTTTCATTCTGAATTGAAAATTCAATTCAGTACTAGCAATAGTTTTTTGCAATTATCTCGGGAACTAAGTCCGGGTAGATGTATAGAGAAAAGTTGTTCAGAATGTTATCCTTGATATCATATGTCAAGGTCAAGGTCATCGGAGCTGCCTCCCCTAAACGTAATATTTACCCAAAATTGTTTTCATTGATTTAGGGATAAAATAATCGCAGAAAGATGCAGCAAGATTACGTTTAATAAAGTTACTTTGATCATCGTTTCAATTTTCTTCGAATCAAAGTGACCGATGGCATATCAGTAATCAGTGTAGCTGCTTGTCTGTTGTGCTGCATGTTCTTCATATGTTTGGGTATTTCCTCCGATTTGTCGAGCACCCGAGTATCTCTAGAGAGATCGAGGACGATTCGGCTGAAAAATTGATTCGAGATGCTTTTATTATTCGATTGGTTTGTTTTACCATGCTTCTTCAAGGATTTGAATAGCCATACGAACGGTAAGAGCTTGCTTCTCCGTACGACATACGAAGATCGATTATTTCCCGGGTAGAAACATTAACTGTTAATGTTGTACATGATGTAGACGAGGAGACCGACTCGAGCAGTTTAGTAGTCAACGAGAAACAGACAGGAGTTAGGTTCGAGGGTGTGAGGAAGGTCTACAACAGTGACGAAGGGGAAGTTGTGGCCGTTGATAACTTTACGTTGAAGATGTGCGAAGGCGAAGTTACTAGTCTTCTTGGCAGGAACGGGGCCGGGAAGACAACCATCATGTAAGTAAATGTTTACTCGCCTATCAGTTAAACCAGGGGTGACGAACTTCTCCGCCGGGAGCCAGAGAACACCCACTATCAATGCGACGATTCTCCCACTTCCGACTTCATCCGTGTGCCAAAGTGATGGGCATGATACCCCACTCTTCGAAGAGAAAGATGGGAGTGGGAACCACAACCGGCTCTCGAGCCGCCAGTTCGTCACCCCTGAGCTAAGCAGCCAGCCTAGAATGTCGACGGAGATTCTGCTCGAAACAGATCAAATCGAAAAACGGAGAATCGAAAATCTGCTTTCACACGAGTTTCATTAAGCTTCCACGGAACATCTAATTTTACTGTTAGTTCATGAAGCTCTTCGTTGAACCAATGAAACTTTTCTTTGGCTCTGGCCTCCGCATACGCGATAGCAGAACTTGCAGCGCGCAGAATATCCTGTGATATTCAATTCTCTTTCTTCGGTGGTTTCTCGTTCTATACTTCAGAAGATCCGGAAATAGGTCAAGTGATTTTTTAATATTACACTCCTTGAATGTCTGTATCAATATTTTAATTGCAAAGTATTATAATTACTGAAATTGCCTCAGGGACTGTAACATTAATACCATAGAAGAAAAAATGGTTAAACTATTCATACCGCTTCCACTGTGTGGAACACTTTAAGTAGACATGACTTCGTTGCTCTCCATGTCATCGGGGCCACACCAGAGCTCCATGGGGCAATCTGGTCTTACTTAAAATTTAACCCTCACACTAAAACAGTGCGTCATCCATTTTTATTTCACCCTTTAAATCAACGAATTCCGTTGCACTTGTACTGCCGCGTTTTAAGAAACATATCTGGCGAAACAAACAGAAAGGAAACGTTTTACCTAATCTAAGAAGAGGCAAATGGTTGAATTTTCACCGCGAGGAACGTACGTGGGTTAAAGGAAGTGCACGAGTTACCTTCCGACCGGTTATTTATTTCCGGTAAATATTGGATCGTCGAATAAGCACGCTCCTCATAATTATATCAATTAATCCAGCGATTCCGTGAGCGTTTGTGCAGCCACGGTTCGTTCCCTTTCATGTCGACAGAGGGTATCTCTATCTCGGCATCCGGATATTCATTCCCGTCTTTCGAGTGTGTGTACTCTCGTTTCAGCAAGATGCTGACGGGGATGCTGGCTCCGACCACCGGTGAGATTTGTTTGAACGGTGAAGAGGACTGCAAACCTGACATAGGGGTCTGCCCTCAGGATAATGTGCTCATCGGTACTTTGACGCCCAGGGAACACATGGTCTTCTACGCGAAGCTGAAGCGGCCCAAGGAAAGCGTTAATATGCAACGGAGCGTGGACGAGTGAGTCGATCGGCAAACTGTCCTTATCAATGCTCCGTTTTCACGGCTCGTCGCTCCTAGCTACCTCCATCCATCCTGGAAATCTCTAATTGGTCTTGGGAACTAACTCGCCTTCATATTTCGAGCGCTGATGGATCACCGGTTTGATACTTCACCCAACGGAAGCCTGTTAACCCCTTCTGTCAAGCATCAATGCTGTTCCTTTCTTCTCAGTCGAAAGAAAATTATATTCTTTTGTTATTAACAGACTGTGGATTTTATGGCAAAAATGGTGGGGTGTCTCGGATTTTTGCAGAGAAGCATCCCAGCACATATTATAACGAAAATGTTACACTTGAACATTCTGATAATTCATTTTGCTTCTTTTTAAGCGCTCGCTTTCGTACTCGGTAACAAAGTATACAGCGGATCACAGTGTCCTTTTACAGCATGACAAATTCCTCGTTCACAGGATGCTAACATCCTTGGAGCTAGGTAAACAGGAACACGAGCCCGTGTATCGTCTATCAGGTGGCACGAAAAGAAGACTCTGCGTGGCTCTGGCGTTCCTGGGCTCTCCGAAGCTGGTGATCCTGGACGAACCTGGCGCAGGAGTGGATCCTGCAGCAAGACGCAGGATCTGGAGGCTGATCGATCAACACAGGATTGGCAGGACGGTCATCCTGTCGACTCATCACCTGGACGAGGCTGATATGTTGAGCGACACCGTGGTCGTAATGCATAAGGGGAAGATATTGTGCACCGGCTCGCCGTTGTCCTTGAAAATGATGCACGGCCGTGGGTACAGGCTTCTTGTCTCGTTCCCTGGAGAACGAGATGGGAATACGGATGTCGTTGAAAAGAAGAGACTGGAGGACCTGAAGAACGTGATCGAAGAGGTAATCCCGAACGCGGAGACCAGCGAAATTGCGGGCAATGAGGTGGTCGTCACGCTACCTTTCCAGGGGAAGAATGGCGTCCACAACAAGTGAGTCGATCTGTGCAAAAACAAAAAGTTCTATAGATGTTCTCTCAGATATTGCGTAGATAGTGGTTCGTTAAATGATGTGCTTTCCAGTATCGGACATGCAGCAAAGGTTCTTGAAGACAGTCGAAAAGTTGTGGGCTACTCCCACTTTTCCCTGGAATGCGATACTTTGGAGAGAGTCTTCCTGGATCTTTGTTCTCGAGCGGAAAATGGATCCACTGTTATCGGAGCTAGCCAGGATAGCGTCGCCACCGTAGATTACGTTGGTAAATATCATTAATTAAATCTCTGGGACCTCCCTCAAACGCTTGCCTTCCCCACCAACTTCGCTTTCATGCAGCGCGCGTCTTTGTCATGCTCGCTGGTGCCTCGTGTCCAATGTGTCGACATTCCTCCATTTTCCGAAAGCGAGCATCCCCACGCTTCCGCTATGGCCCGGTCACGTGACGGGTTACGTCTCTGTTGTACATGTGTCACAGTGTCACGTGAACAATCCGGTAATGACAGAGAGAGGGTAATTGTATTCCCCTCAATTTCCTCGGTCTGGCTCGTTGGCTGCGTTGCTCCAACGTATGTACCTTCGTAGCTACCGTGGTGAGATGACAAGAAGGTCCCTGGCAGGAATGCGGTGACATAGACAAGAATGCGCGGCCGATTGGTTAGTTTGGAGCGCGCCTTCTACTGGCCGAAGCGGTCACACACACTACTACTACTATTATGCAGAACGATAGACCCCTCTTGCCTCTTTGCCATCTCAGGGCTCATCTTATCATCTCACCACGGTACTTGCGACAGTTGAAGCGCGTCCTTTCTCCATGTTAACGGCGCTTGCTGGATGAGGGCAGTGGGCGTTACGGCTGGGATGGCTTTATATCAATTACGAGAAACGTTTCCGGGCCTACTGTATACTATAGTTGTAAGAATGGTCTGCCGTCGGAGGTTGAAAAGGTTAACGAGCTCGAACGATCTGCAGGATTATCGATGCCGACCGATGATATCGATCTGATCGACGACGAGCCCACCCTGAACCCGTCTCCCGTCAGACAGGCGAGAGCTCTGCTGAAAAAACGAATGTGGCACTTCAGAAAAGATTGGATGACGCTGTTCGCCGGTCTCTTCCTGCCGACAATGTTCGTCGCAGTTGCCATGGGATTCTCTTTGATAAGACCTCCATCGCAAGATGAACCGGCGCTTCCTCTCACGCCGAAGCTCTACGACACTAATCCGACCTACTTCTACAGGTACGCAGACTGTCGATCTTTCGGACAAACTCGCACCCTGTCCTAAACGCGCACTCTACTAAATGCTATCCTTCCCTCGAATTCCATTCAGCATCGACAACAACTACGACTCGTTCCTGCAACACGTGTCTCTGCAGCTACACGATCGATTCGGGGATGATTACGCTGGCGCTTGGCAAACACTACCGAACGTATGACAATTAATTGCGTTATCAAATAGCGGGATAGTTAATTGCTAGACTGTGGACGCAAATATATTTCCGTTGATTACTTCACGGGAATCGAATGATTGCGTCAAATAATAGTGACTGTAGAAAATATAATAATATATCAAATCAATGCAACTCTATTGACAAAGTCTACAGCCTAGTGATTACACGTCCAAGGACACTTGCTAAAAGAAGTTCATTGGTTAATCAGGACACGGGCATCTGCAGCTGCGTGGACGGCCAACAGCTGTGTCACGGAGTGTCGCAGGCTGTCGAAGGACTTCTTCAGGTCCTGCCTGGCAGGCCTACACTCGATTGGATCGTATCCACCCACCACACATATATAGAAAAAAGGTACCTTGTTCGAAACGTGAGTTTCTAACGCTTTCAAATCGACTACCATTATCAGTGTTTATATGTTTGAACAGATACGGTGGATGGTCGTTGTCGCACTTGAAGGACGATCCACTGTTCATCGTTTGGTTCAACAACAAGGGTCATCATGCACTGCCCTCGTACTTGAGCGCCCTAAACGAGGCGATTTTACGGGCGTCGGGGGTGCAGGGACATTTGACGACCCTCAATCATCCTTTGAGGTTATCCAGCGATCAATTGAACCGGACAACCCTGTAAGTTGCACTTGCTTCTAGCATCTTCCATTAAATTTCATGGTCTCATCCTCGGACCGCGACGAGGTTTCAAAAAATGGCGACTAGACGAGGCATTTTTTAGGAATTTACTTTAGGACACCTGTACGGTTTTTTTCGAACCTTTTCAGGTATGCTACGACAGATATTTCCTCGTGGAGAACATTTTTCTTCTCGAGAAATACGAGTGTCGTTGAATACTGCAGTAGTGTTTTCGTAGGGCGCACTGTAGCGTACGTTCTGCCTGCTTTAATTTAAAATATCGAACGATTTTGAAAAGAAGCAAAACTGTTAATGATACGACCATGAAGAAAAAGAATTGATATTTCGACAAAAAATTTCACCCCTCGTAATAATATTATCGAATTCAATAATTCAAATTGAAAGTAGCCTCATTTATATTCGATGCAAAAATCTTATGTTACATATTAATACCGAGCGGAATTATTAAATTTCTCTGTTTAATCCTCATCCGCCCCTCATTTCGCGAACTGAATCTGTCCCTCGGTGTCAAATTGACACAGTAATAAAAAGAATCGATAAAATAACAAGTCAAACAGTTACTTTTCGATGTTTCTTTCATTCAAATTGATGAGTTAACATTTACATCTTAGGTTTTTGCGGTTATATGTTTCGCATTAAGAAAATAAAAGTCACCAAGTTTCGGACAAATGTACCCACAAATAACCGTATAACTGTATAACTTATTTCGGGAAAACTGTGTCAAATTGACACGAGGGACAGATGAGGGTTAAGTATTAACCACGGATCATATATTTTCAAAAAGCACGGAACAATCGCTGGCGAACAATGCATTAACATACTACTGCAGTTGTAAAATCGATTTTAACACTCCGTATTTCATGCCACTATGTATTATGCGATTTGCTATCCTCAAGTTTGCTAAGTGTGTGCAAACATTAAACCCATGGTCGGTCACGTTTTCCTCGAGTTTAAAATGCTCATCTAGTTATTTATATTACCAGCGGCTCGCTCTCACCGGCCGTCAGAATAAATCCTGAACGATGCCGGGAAAATATTAAAAAAAAGCGTTTTACGCGCGGTGTTGTGTTTCGATAAGCGGGATCCAATTACCGGGTCAGACGCCAACGTGCCCGGTCGATCTTGCCACGTAGACGGAGCCAGGCGTGGATGGCTATGTGCAACGAAATCGCGCGTGTTGCGTTTACTTTTAATTAACTCGGCATGCTCGGCCGATCCCGTTTGAACTGCACTGCATCGGAGCACGACTTTCTTCTTCCTCGCCTCCACGTTTCTCGCGTGCTTTTTCTAGCTAATAATAACATTTTATACGATTCGGGCCCGAGCAGGGCCCTAGAGCATCTCTAATAAAATGCGATAATCTACTGAAAAGATAGTCGTCTTAAACTTTTGTCCGCTACTGTACGTACTCGTTTTTGTTGACATTGAATACATTGATGCTGCTCACTTGGTAGAAAATGTTTTCGAAGATCGTGGAATATGTTCCTTATCTTCATTCCTACATGGTTTGTTGTGCTGAATATGCTGTTACTGAAACAAATGAGAAGTAACATTATCGTAGTAGCATTAAAGAAATAGAAATGTTCTAACCACCGTTTCGAAACGAATCTATGGAGACGTGAAATGTATAAATAAAATCTGTCCGGACTGCGAACTAGATAGAAGAAATTCGATGGGAATGTTGTTCGATTCAGGTTGCAGCACGTGGCCGACGTTGGCGTAGCTCTGGTTCTCCTGATCGCGTTCAGTTTGGTCGCCGCTCAAGGGTCGAAAGAACTGGTGCGGGAGAGACTAACCGAGGAAAAAAGGATCCTCTTCTTGGCCGGAGTCCATCCTGTCACCTATTGGACGACTGCATTAATCTGGGACTTCTTCGTGAGTGACAGAATGGGAACCGGAATAGACTCGGGAACTTGATTTCAATACGATTCCTGGTTTGCAGGTGTTTGGTCTGTCCATCTTCTTGGCTGTGATTGTCTTCGAGATCTTCGGACTGCCTGCGTACGTCGCCAGACACAATCTGGCTGGCATCTGTCTTTTGCTCAGCCTTTTCGCGTGAGTGTCTTCCCAATATTATTTCCTACTGCTGCAGGTAGCCTTAACGCGGTAGACTCGTTTCCAGGATTGCAAGGGTGCGAGATTCGCGTTCTCATATCTCGATAATACAGGAATGGGGTTTTCAGTAGCCAAAAACGCTAGATAAAAGATCAATCTAAGATGCTATCGCCCTCAAAAGTCCTATTTTCTCGTTTACGAGGCGTAATTTGCATTATTCGGCAGCATGAACATAGCTACAGTAAACGCCCCTTTACTGTCCGGGTCCGTGGGCACGATCACTGTTCAGTGCCTACCCACTCCACTGCCTGCCAACGCCCATTCTGTCCTTCTCTATGTTCAGCTCTCTATTGAAGTCTCACTCGGCGCGGTCGGCGCGGTAGACACACTCATAAATCAAAAAATAGTGTCCGGGTACGATCACTGTCCGTGCAAAACACGGCTGTTGGAGAGTAGAAGGGCGTTTACTGTACATGCGCAGTTGTATGCTTCCGAATAATGCAAATACGCCTCGTAATCGAAAAAATAGGACTTTTGAGGGAGATAGCACTTTAGATCGATCTTTTATCTAGCGTTTTTGAATACTGAAAACCCCATTTGTATTATCGAGAAATGAGAACGCGAATCTCGCACCCTTGCAATCCTGGAAAAAGAAGGTTTGAATGCCGCGAGCATAAAAATAAATATATTTCTCGTAGGTGGGCAGCCCTGCCGTTCTCCCACCTGATGGAGAAGATCTTCAACGATTCGAGTCTCTCGAACATGGTGCTGTTTTGCACGAACACGTTCATAGGCGTACTTTCCCTAGCCACGATCCTGGTGCTGGACATTCTGGGCGAGACGAAAGCAACAGAAGATGCGAGGAACATCTTGCACCAGATCCTGTTGATATTCCCTCAGTACGCCCTAGGCGACGCTTTGGTACAAATATCTCGTAATGACATCACGGCCAGTTTACTGGAAAAATTCAACATGGACACGTACCAGTCCCCATTGGGCTGGGACCTTTTGGGCCTTCATTTCGTGTTCCTGGCGATCGTAGGAACAATCTTGTTCTCGTTGAACCTGATGATCGAGTGTCGCGTGCTGCCGACGCGGAATCGTCGGGATAGTCCTCACACAATCGTCGAGGAGGACGATGACGTCTCGAAGGAAAGGATGAGGGTGGAAAGTGGGATGTCGGAGGACATCCTGCAGGCGGTGAAGTTGCGAAAGGAGTACACCAGCGTGTATGGGACGAACGTGGCCGTGCAGAATCTGAGTATCGGCGTGCAAGCCGGCAAATGTTTCGGGCTTCTCGGGACAAACGGCGCCGGAAAAAGCTCTACCTTCCGGATGCTCACCACGGAGATCATCCCGACGTCCGGGCGGATCATCCTGAAGGGTCAGGAGGTGGGGAAAGGGCCGCTCTGCAACGGAGAAATCGGTTACTGCCCACAGAGCGACGGCCTCGACGGGTTCCTCAGCCCGCATCAGTGTCTGACTATTCACGGGGAAGTTTGCGGGCTGAGCGACGTTCCCAAGGTGAGGTCTGATTTATGCCGAAACTTCTGGTCCCCAGACCCGCAAGTTTTCCCGGGGACCTCCCCTTCCAGCCAGCCTCCGCTCGCCCGTGAATTGTGTTTTTAATTATTCCAAGCTCGGGAACGAAACGAGAGGCGTGTAAAACGTTAAGCAGCCGGCGATCCTCCTTTTTTTCCCCGGCGAACTTCCCCGAACTGTTGTCCGAGATTCTCCTGCAGCAACATCGAAACCCCTCGGCTCGCGTTCCTCAGCCAGGATCGCTCGCGCGGTGCTGGATTTGCATTCAGTCCGACTACGGCGCGGCGCTTGTAAACGACCGTGGGAGCTGAAGTATTGCGACTTTCCACGGGAAATTTAGTTGGAAATGTAGAACGGCGTTTACGGAATGCATAGTAATGGTTTTAGAAAATTGCCGGTTTGATTAACTGTAGCAAAGACATTCTCCGTCGCTGATGGAAGCTCGAAGTAACGTTTCGAGGAAAACGAAAATGATATCGCACGGAAAATTTCGTGGAAAGTTTAGTAATTTTCATTCATATCATTTTTTCTATCTCTGCTAATTTTTGAGCTTCGAAGGTTTACGAAACCCCACTTTGAGGGGTAATTTCAACACATAAACCCGTTTTTCTGTCAATTAAAAAAGATATGTGTACAATATTTTTGGCCAAACAATAAATATGCAAAGTTTCATCAAAATCGGTGATTGACAGTTTGGGCGATGTTCCTTGCAAGTAACGTTTGTATTATATTAGAATAACACGCTAGACGCGGTGGCTGCTACTAAAAGAACTGTTCCATTGGTATAAAAACTCCTCGAATTCGGAAGAAGCGAAGAATATAGGAAAACCGATTTTTTGAAAGTGTTTTCCAGCGGGAAAGTTGGATTCGCGATGGCTACATAATTGATGGAAGCCTCATTCGCGAGTCTCCATTTTCGTTGAGGCTTAATTCCGTGAAAAATTGTTTCAGGCAGTCGAGTTGACGCTGAAGAGACTGGATCTCTTGAAGTACGCTCACAAAAGGGTGAGCAGCCTTAGCGGAGGCAATAAAAGGAAGCTGTGCACTGCCTTGAGCGTTATGGCGCCGGTGTCCGTGGTTCTCATGGACGAGCCGACGAGGTACGCTGGATAAACCATAAGATACGCGGGGAGAACGCGGCGGGGAGGAAAAAAAACTCGTTTAAAAACACAGAAACGTCCTCGCTGTTCATGTTTTATTTATTCCTCCGCAGCGGTATGGATCCGGCCACGAAGGATCTGGTCGCGAAAACGATAAGACGCATGACAAAGAGCCAGAGCTGCGTAATCCTGACCTCGCACAGCGTGGCGGAGTGCGAGAATTTGTGCAACCGGGTCGGTATTCTTGCCAAAGCTGGTCTCAGGTGCATTGGAACGCCGCAGCACCTTAAACACAAGTAAGCTCGCCTATCTTGCAGACTTTTGAACAACTTCTTGCATATTTAAGTGGTCCCTCCTCGTCACCCCAAGGAAAAAAAGAATTCAGCTACTCATCCCGTAGACAACGCTCGGTAACTGGACTAACAGCGCAAACATTCATTCCGTACGATTGCTAACCTCTCTCGCGACTACGAGCTCTCTTCCCTCCTCCGTATACGCCACGCGAAATGGCCAACTTTTTGAAAAGTTACACAGGACTCGCCGCGCTTTTATTTGTGGAGACCGTAGATGATGAGAAAAATGGATTGCAACCTGTTCCGTATTCAAGTTATAAATTAAGGTATCGATTCGTACATGATTTTTTTTTTTTTGAGGTAAACTGCAGAAAAATTTTCGAAGGTGTTTAAGATTCCCGGGGTGGACCGCTTATCCCGGTATATGTGGGATTCCTACCCACTAAAAAACTGCTAACCCTTAACGCGACTTCCTCCCCCCGGACCGGTTTCTCACATAACTTCAGGAGGGTATCGCCGTGACATGCCACTTTTTTGGCACGGTGCCTCATGATCCGTACATGATGCTCCATCTAGGAGAGATCTAATTAATCTTATCTCTTCCTAGTTCGGCCGTTACTTAACGATTGCTACGCCGAAAAATCAGTCTCGCCTAATGCGTACAAGAGAGAACACGTGTCGTCTAATACGTCACAAAGAGCATCACGCGTAATCTGCTGCTTGTACAACTTTTGTGTTTGCAAAGTAGCGTAGAAACATACAACTTCTTCGCTAAAATAAATGAACTGTTTAACCGCCGAGAGTCTTACAAATTCTTCGCGCAAACATATGATCCTTCGAGCCGGCAACCAATGAACTGTCTAATGTTCTTTGAATTTCTTCGGTTATACCATTCATGGCATTCTAAATGATCAGTCGTTTTATTAAAGTCACGCGAGATACGCTATCCTTGACATTTTATTATTGCGAAAAGTTTGAGACTTGAGTTTGTATAGCACACAAAATTATTACCATTAAAAAACATTAAAAAACACAATCTGTACGCAGTTCATCGCAGAATAGTGTAAAATATATATTAACCTCGAGTATAAAATAACAACGAACGTATAAATGAATCATAGGGGGACAGCAACGAAATAGTGTAGCTGATGTTTAGTTACCGCGGTTCCACGCGGAATCTTTCATTGACGTATTGTTTGAGATATTAAATTACCCAATAGGCGGTCTATTGTCTCGTAGCGGGCACGGTCGGCGAAACGGTCGAATTACGAATCAATCAAAAAGCTCCATTCGATATTAACGCGACGTTAACAATTGCAGCAAATCGTTCAAATATTCCGCTCGAATATGCAGTCGGCCGACATATCCGACCGGGATTAATTTTAACCGGTGCATTTTAATGACGTTGTTTCTACTGATGGATTGTTCGTGTCGGTTCGATTCCCCACACTTCCCATCGTTCTGACTCGGTTGTTCACATAGACTTCCCGGCGGAATTCGTCGCGCGACAATTTATTCGACGCTCGGCTGGTCGCGCGATTGATTTTTCATTCTGTCTGTCATTTTGCGAAACAGCCGGCCCTGCCGGCAGGCTCCATTAAATTCGCGGGGCTGCCTGCCACCGGAGATTACGTTCTTACGTTCGCAAATATAATTAGGTCGTTTTTGATGTGCCTCGTACGTTCCTCATCCATTTTCGTTCTCGACATTGCTATTGTAAAATTGCTACGAGCTGAATACCTTGTATAAATGAAGTACGATAAGGGGAAAGAGATTATTAACCCTTTGCAGTCGGAGCTATTTTAACTCGAAAATCAAACATTTCTTCCGACCTAGAATAATTTCATTCTATAGGATTTTTTTCATTTTATGGATATGGAATTGATATAATACCTCATGAAATACTTAAATGTTTAGTAATCGGTTAGGTACCAGGATATTTAATAATGTAAACAATATTTTGAATACTGATACAGCAATGTTTAATGCTGTCTCAGAGCTTTAAACAAATATTTAAATGAACAAAAATTTTTAATATACCACGTTTTTAAGACGGACTAAAAAGTACAAAATAATTTTTCCTAGCCCCATACAGATAGTCCTGAAAATCTGTGATTGTGAATTTTTAATAGCTATGAGAATACTTGGAAGATTTAAAACGGAAAACGTGGGGCGCATGCAATAGATAATTGATGCACGAATAGTTCATCTAAGTCGCTAACAATTTTATTGCACTGCAAATGATATGAATTGTTGTGCGAGTTTTCTCAACGGCAGCTACTCTCTACACTCCTTGCTATTACCTTGCGCCCCACGTTTCTTGTTTTAAATCTTACAAGTATTTTCATAGCTATTAAAAATTCACAATCACAAATTTTAGGACCATCATACAATTTTTTAGGACTATCTGTATGGGGTTAGGAATCTGTATGGGGCTAGGAAAAATTACTTTATACTTTTTAGTCCGTCTTAAAAACGTGGTATATTAAACATTTTTTTTTATTTAAATAATTATTTTCTGCTTTTTGGACGAACAGGCAGAGAAGAAAAGTTTCAAGTCTCTAGCTCATCGGGAAGTTAGTTTGAAATCAATTGCAAAAGGATCGAACAGACAAACAGACAGACAAGAAAGCGAGTTAATAAAAACGTGGTAATTATGAACACAATTAAGTGACCGAAGATGTAGTTCGCTAAGGGATGAAAAGTCCCTTTCGCGTTCCCTCTTCACGCATACCGTTTTCCCTTTGCTCGCGAAGCGATCGAGTGGCAGGGGATTTACGATATCTCTTGCACGTGTGCAACCTGCATCGTGTACTCGCCGTACCCGCTGTGCCCTGCGATCCATCCGCGACCCGGAAGAGTGGCGGCTCGATTGCAAGAAATGACTCGCCGCAGGTTTTTTCGTATCGCTGGATAAACGACGCGATATTCCTGTGGATGTATGAAATACCGGGCGCAATATCGAGCTACCAAAGGACACCGTAAACTTCGTTTACGATCCGCGTTCTCGGGAAACTCGATTCGAACTTCTCCGCCATTCCAGTGATCGCCGTTTCATCGGGAGATTCCTTTTTTACGCCTCCGCCTCCTATTTTTTTGGTCTGCGATGCTCTGGAACGCGCCCGAGCGCCGCTGAGTTTAGTTTATTGGAGTCTTTGGGGAACAAAATGGCGCTGATAACTGCAACGTTTATCGCGCGTATCGCCGCTATTTTGCCTGCAATTTGCAGTTCCACTCTCTTGGTTGATCTTTCTAGGAAATTTTTGTTGCTCCAGACCGCATCTGCGATCTTTATAACTTTTTCTTGCGCCGCTGTCTTGTCTTCTTCCCGGAATTTTACAGCTCTTCTTTTGTACTTCCCCTCTTTGCATATTTTATTAAGCAATATTCATAGCGGAGTTGAATTTTTAACACTCTGCCATCGATCTTTGGAGAGAACATGTTTTACTTCTCGATTACTTGGGGATAATAAAGTTTAACTAAATTGGTTTAGAAATTAGAAAAGAAACTAAGTTCTGTAAGGTGTGTTCTGCCAAAGTGTCCAGCATCCGGTTGTGGAGATCTTGGTAGCTTTCGTAGCACACAGGGACGGAGGATCCGTTTAGAAAAATTTCTCCCGGATAAATGGAGTGCTACTGGTAATTCGATTCGGCGTCTTCTTCTCTGAAGTCTGAAAGTGTCCCACTTAGGGGTGCACGGCAGATGGTCAGAATTTCGCCATTTTCCCGGATAGCCCTTTGACCGTCTCTCTGTCGCAAATGGCCATGCAAATTTACGGAGGAGGAGGCGCTACGCAACCTGTCCTTTCCCACGGCATAATTTATCGAAGCCGATGCGCGTGTACCGATGTAAATGAATACGAATAGAGGGATCTGCCGGTGAACAGACGGGAATGCGGTAAATATTTGTTACGAACTGTGAACTTCCCTCTGTTATTTGCTGTACACCGGCTACGTTCGTCTACTTTCCTCTTCTTTATTAGGGTCGCAGGAGCGGACTTCGACGAGATACGCGTTTTGCTATTCACCACCGAGAGGTCGAGGATAATGTTCCTTCGCTCAGACCCTACTCGGTCTGAAGCACTCTCAGCCTTTTTCCACCGCACTCATGCTAATTTCATTTATAATATCGTTCTAACACTTCGATCTACCCGGCGGCTGTGTACTTCGAATTATGGTGGAACTTCTCTGGGCCGCACTTGGAGACCAGAGGCTACACCACTTGCCGTACTTGAGTTGCAATGATCTTTCCAAAGTCTGTCAACATTTATTAAATTTTTCTGTTCGTTGTTTGCTTCGTAAGTTATTAAAATGCTCAGTAACTGGCAGAAAATTGAATACACTTGAATACAAGGAGGTGAAGAGAAAACCCTTTTCTCTCAGGTTGCAAATAATTGAATTATTTAAAGAGACGAGTATAATTTAAAAAATACGTTTTGTAGATCTGTGTGAATTAAACATATTCTAAAAATTTCGTTAAAATCGGTCAACGTTGCAATAAGCTAACTGCAATAAATCTAAGGATTCTTACATCTGTCAATGCCTGTCGTTTTTTCCCGCACCAACCGATTTTGATAAAACTTTCACAATGCATATAATTTACACAGATCTACAAAACGTATTTTTTAAATTTTCAATATAGGCCCACATAAAAAAATTGTAAAATGCAACTTTTAGTATTTTTTCTACAATTCCGATCTATTGCAATTCTTGAAAAAATTTTTTTTGACATCCTGTAGTAAATTAATTGCTCTAACTTCCCAAAAAAGTTCGAATCGTATAGTACAATATTAAAAAAGTTATCGTCTTTTTTAGAGCGTCCGAATATTAATTCCGGCCACTGTATATTTCCATTTTTACCCTAGCAATTAGGACTTCGATACACGATTTAACTATTTAAGAGAAATGTTCTTGATATTTCAGCTAATTCTTGGTTGCAAATGGTTGAAAATGCTAATTTTGTGTGCGTTTTCAGGTTCGGCGAGGGCTACGTGGCGTTCTTACGGTTCAGGCAGCCAGTGTCAGCCGCGGAACTGAAGAAAGTCCTAGCAAAGTATCTTCCACAGGCTGTAGTGTCCTCGAGACAGGGCACAGCGGCTCGTCTGTTGCTACCGCGTAGCCAGGACATGCTGTTGAGCGTCAGCTTTAATAAAGTGAAGCTGCTGGCCGAGGAACTCAAAGCCAGCGACTTCACTCTCAGCCAAAGTTCGTTGGACCAGGTTAGTGCACAGACACAATTATTTTAATGGCGCAATAATAATTCTGGATGCAGTAATTAGAGACAAGGAAGCCCTTAAACCAAATCAAATATTCCTAAAGACTTCTTCTCCTAGTCCATTTTACTGTGCAATAATATAATATAATAGATTGTGCAATGAAATTATTCGATTAATTTCCATTAAAGTTTTTATTGGATTCATCTTTAGGCCTTAGAATTATGCTATAACATCAGAGTTATATGAATTAATAATACGGTCCACTCGTGCTAGTAGTTCTTTCATATATTAGAACGTAGAAATGTACAAAGCTCGTTCCAATGCAGTCATGAACAAACAAAAACCCACCGATAGAAATCTTTCCAAATAAAAAAGGGAACTGATGATCTGAAAGATTAAGGGATGTTTTTTAAAGCTCCAGTTTCCAAGTGCTGTCCAAGACGCCTCGCAAATCTGCAAAGTTTAAAAGAATCAGAATCCCGAAGTCTCCAAAGTTTCCCCGATAATTGGATTGAAGTGAAAGTAGTTTCTTCTGTTGGAACAACCTTCGTATTTCAATCCCATCGATATTAATTTCTCAAATTTTCTTCGAGCGAAAATTCGTCCATTTTCTTTTGAACATCTGAAAGATATTTCTTTGAAATGGGACATTGTAAATCAAACACCATTTGTTGGTCTAAAGCGTACAAACAAAAATGGGCGGTGAAGTACCATCATTCGTAAAACTATTTTTAAAATGAGATATTGCAAATCAAACACAATTTGTTGATCTAAAGTGTATAGCAAAAATTATCCTTTTGAAGATCCTCCTCAGGATCTTTTGTAAAACTGCGTTTGGGGAGCGTATGGTGGTTAATTAAAGTGATTATATCACTTCGTAGTCATGAAGATCTTCGCTATAAAAGTTGTAGTTGCGTCGAAAAATGCCCCAGTGCAACGGACTGATTTTTTAGATAAAATTTTTCCGGTAAAATATTTCTGAATGAATAATTATCAGAGGGTTCGTTATAAAGGTTGAAGTGGTTGCCGGCATCGAACCGCGTTCACAGTGCTAAGCGTTAAAAATATCTTTCGGCTCTATTCGGGAAAATTCCTGAATAAACAGGAACTTGATGCTACTAAACTATCTCGAGTTTCGGCGTAAAGCCAGTCCGCATTTAGAATTGCGATTGGAAATTAATGCTCGATCGGCAGGAACATCTACTCTATATAAACGATAACATTCAGCCGGGAGCGGCGCTGACAGCAAATACGGTCGAAGGGCAATTCCAAACAAACGTTTCGAATCAAACGGGAATCGATGAAGTTCTGTCCGCGCAATATACCATGGGTCTTGTGTCTCGAACAGATGATGCACTGCCAGCGCACGCTGCCTCCATGCCGTTCGACCAAGGACGATCCTCGTTTACGTCCCACCTAGCCTGAGGAATATTAATGGATCTCCGGGCCCGTCTTACGGTTCACACTTCTGTATAGCGTTCTCTATAGTAGTCTATAGCATGGTTCACGGCCGGCTAGGCAACCGAGCACCGTCTGTGCGGCTCCTAAGCTCTCGCCTAAACGCTTTCTGATTCGCCGTATCGCTCGCGCCCTCCGTAGTTTGACTCCGCTATCCAGCAAAACTGTTCCGTAATTAATTACTTCCCGGGAACAATTTAATTTCCCCCGGTAACGAAGTAACTTTCGTCCCATTTAATCGTCTCCCGGCGAGCCGGAAGAATTTTAAATGCCGCAACACCGATACCCGAGGCCTTTATCAGCCATACTACTAGATCGCCGATAACCTAAACGCTTCGGCGAAGAATTTTTCATCTCCGAAAGGACCTCGAGGACGAATTAATCCCCTTGCGGCTTTGCATTCCGGAGACACCGACGAGCTTGCATGGAAATTTTTACGAACTTTTGTACTACGAATATTGCCTCGAATGCTGTGTGCAGCCTCTCTGTCCTCCTCGTTCGCCGGCGGACATAGTATTTCATGAATTTATGGCAATAAATATCGCGGAACCTTCCCGGAAACTTCCCGGAAACTTCGGCCGTTAATGGTGTCTTTAATAGAAGCGATAAATTGTTTACACCGATTATTATCGCACAATTTTTGATCTAAACTTTCGAAATTCATCACTATAGCTGGAGGCGATAGTATGTAGCACGAGGCACACTTCTGAGTAGAAGCACAACTAACAAAAGCTTTTTCGAGTAGAAAAGTTTTGTTGGTTTTGACGAAATATGTTCGAAGTGGAATATCAAGTAATTCGGAGTATAAATGTTACGATACATTGGTAATTAGCGTATAATTTAACGACCACTTGATTATGGCGGGCCAGTAGACCGGCCGAATAAACAGCAAACCATCGGTGCGTACCGATGGCGGAAAATAACACGCGGACTGGATTATTCAGCTGTTTTCATAATTTCCCGGCGATACCGAATTATTATTCGACCGGGCCGTATCGCCTGCCAGTTTAATTAATATTTCCCGTGTTCCGCGATTTAACAATTTTCCGTTTCCCGGTCGATCGACTTCGATCAGTTATCTTTCTATTTTCCTTTAATTATCTCCGCCATCGTGGACGCGTTATCTCGCCTATCGCCGATAACGTTGGGAAATGCGACGATTGTTGCCATTCGCTCTTTCCATTCGTTCTGGCTCGGTTCCTACTGCATACACACTGCGAGATCCTTTTGATTGAAAGCAGGATCGGTCTTCGTGCTAAAGTAACTTTCGCACGTGTTACTCCAGCTTCAAACCCGAATCTTCTCGAGACGAAAATATTTTGAGAAAGTTTGTGCCAGAATCAAAGAAGATTCATTAGCACCGACGGAATGTGCAAACGTACAACAGTGACTCCCACTAATATTCACACACCCTTAAAAAGACGATAACTTTTTTAATATTGTACTATACGACTTGAACTTTTTTGGGAAGTTAGAGCAATTAGTTTACTACAGGATGTGAAAAGAAATTTTTTCAAAAATTGCAATAGATCGGAATTGTAGAAAAAATACTAAAAGTTGCATTTTACAACCTTTTTTATGTGGGCCTATATTGAAAATTTAAAAAATACGTTTTGTAGATCTATGTGAATTAAACATATTCTAAAAATTTCGTAAAAATCGGAGGACGTTGCAATGAGCTACAAACGTTTAAAGATGGTAGAAATTGCCGATTTTCACGATTTTCGGCATCTAACTGCAATAAATCTAAGGATTCTTACATCTTTCAATGCCTGCCGTTTTTTCCCGCACCAACCGATTTCGACGAAACTTTCACAGTGCATATAATTGACACAGATCTACAAAACGCATTTTTTAAATTTTCAATATAGGCCCATATAATAAAATTGTAAAATGCAATTTTTAATATTTTTTCTACAATTCCGATCTATTGCAATTTTTGAAAAAATTTCTTTTCACATCCTGTAGTAAACTAATTGCTCTAACTTCCCAAAAAAGTTCGAATCGTATAGTACAATATTAAAAAAGTTATCGTCTTTTTTAGAGCGTCCGAATATTAATTCTGGTCACTGTATTGGGTCGGAACAAAAGTGCGTAGCCTTTTTAAATTGATATTCGGAGATCCAAAAATGGCAGAATGGAAAATATGTTATTGAATAAATATTTTAATTTTACTTTTTTGAATTACAATTTGAAATAAGACCTCGATTAACCGGCTTGATCGCGGGGCAAACAGCCCGTATAAATTAAGGCCCGATGGATAATCGAGACCCGAGGAAATAATTAAAACGTACATTATATTCCAAAATAAATTTTTTAATTTTTGGAAATTTATTTCCCTTCATAATATAATCATATTTAAACGCATGTTTGTTTATATGTAATCGGGATCCGGTTAATCGAGGTCCTACTGTATGTTAATAAAAAATATGATAATATAAAGACATGTTAATAAAAAATGGAGGTGTATCAACTATGAAATTGTCAAATTGTGAATCTTCATCTCGAGTCCGACTCGATAAGGGAAGGGGTTCAAAGTCGAAGTCGAAAAAATCATTCGATCCCGATTAATTAGAACCGGAGATGTTCGGGATTGGTGATTAAAAGTGAATTCGGGGTTCGGTGTGGATGGTAGGGGATGGATTCAGCATCGCGTCGGCTAGAGAAGCGAGCAGTCTCCGCGCCGAGTTAATCCCCGGGGATTAGCTTTGTGTACGGGTAAACATAACCGGATCAACAAATCCCGCGACAGCCACGTCGGTGTACACGGTCTGGAATCTTATCTCCATTAAGGAGACGCGAGACGCGAACAAACGATGCGAACGTGATTCCATTGAATGCGGCCATATCCACGGATCCTCGCGCTCACTATGACGCCAGCCTCTCGCAAGCACTCGTCCATGAATTATTTAGCTTCCTCGAAAAATACCTGATCGATTGCTCGACGCTGCTGGCCGTGGCTTGCTCTAATGGTGGACGGTGTCTCTGTTTTATGGCTCGTTCTCATTGAACTCTGATTTGTACGCCGGTATATCGATGGTCCGGAAAATTACGCTTCTATGACTCCGTGGCTCGAAGATGATTCGGTTCGTTGAAGCTCGAATTAATTTCTTTGAAAGTCGAGTGAGCAATTCTGATGTTTATTCGGACTGATAAGAAGAAGTTATAATTTGTGATATTAACTAAAACTATCACTGCCGGTCAAATTTTTTTTCGAAGTTTTATATTTTTCATCTTGTAATTATTGAAATTACGAAGTTATTGTGTGATTAAAAATCACGCACATATTGTGTGATTGCACAAAATCGGAATAAATAGAGCCTTGTCATTTTTGTGTAAGCTAAAACATTTGACAATCGCTTTTAGTGCTCGGTAAGTTTAATGTCTAAAGTAATCATTTCAATTGAGTATTTTTGTTCTACTATCTGTGCATTCTTGTTTTTACATTATTATCGTGGTTATACTGAAAAACGAATTCATTTATTCATGTATAGAGCTTAGTTTTCATTTAACTTAATGACACTAGCATGTCATTTCTGGGTTACGATATCATTTTTGCTTCTTAACGTTATTTATACTCATTGCTACGTGTTCAGGTGTTAACGCAGTGTTAAAGTTACCGAGAAACAATGAGCCTGTTATGAATGATATTAATCAACGTCCTTTCGGACTGCGCAATGCTGTTCCCCGGTTTCAAAATGGCTCCCAGGTTCATTATGCCTGCAGGAATTTGTTATCATTAGCGTTTATTATGCGTTTAGAACGTTCTCGGGTACGCGGGATAAAACAACGGTGTAATAAAGATGTAACGAAATTTGCACGTGTCGTTTAACTTCTCACATCTTTCAATGAAAAAAAATTATTATTCAACTTCTATTTTCGCTTTTTTCGGAGATAATGTGGCCAAAAATTTCTGGTCCCATAACAATCCGCGGTTTAATTATTATTAACTCACTTGATAAGCCATGGTCAGCCATGGACAGGCCATCTGTTAATTCTTCAGGTACATTTCCCATTTCTTCGTACGTTCGTGAGAAATTCTCAAATTGTACAGAATCTTCATTAGAATTTTACACTATCGTAATTAGTAGGCTGCGGATTTTATGTATTTATGATCAAAATGGGTAAGTCTAATTTCTGATGGTAATATTTGAAGAATTTAAATATACTACTATATTAGTTTTAACCTATTACAGATATTCAACAAGAAATTAAATATTTATTTCATCCCAGCTTGCTGCAATTCTGGTAGAAAGTTTTTATTTTGCATAAAGATCCGCAGTGTAGTAATTAGTATGCATTTATTTTACGCATTAATTACAAATCGTATGCATTTATGACAAAAATGAATAGGTTAAATACTCAAAAGACTTTAGGTGTTATATAGATAATATAAAGAGAAAATACATTTCTACTTAACCTCAATTACTTACAGTTGACTCGAACAATTTTTATTTTGCATAAAGAACAACGTAAAACAAGTGATCTCACAAGATTTCTCTTCGTTCATATTTCACGACGCTTCTGTTTCACACTGTAACTGTTCCAACACTTTGACTGTCAGGCTACCCTATAAACCATCCGCGCAATGGAAATCCCCTTTCGAATAACAGGAAAATTGTTTTAACCAACATTTTTGGTAATCCTGTTTTTCTATCCGACCCGAAATCCGCGGAAGTTATTCAAAATTTTCGAACGTTTTACCGTTTGCATTAATTCGAGCTTCAGACAAACAACACGAGTCGTGTGGCTCACGTGTGGTATTAAAATATTAACACCAAACTTGTACGCAGTATAAAAATTCTGTCGCACACTTTATTTACACTCTCGCGAGAAGCGTTCCCTTTCCACGATTACAAAAACATTGCGCGCAACAGAAAAATTCGCGATTATGAATGTATAAAGAAAGTTTCATACCAAAATATTGTCCAGTTTTCCTGGGAAAAACTCCGAAAGTTTATTGGATTTAAAGGAAAAAGGACACCTATCCGCGATTGCGCCGCGATTGTAAAAACAATCCGCGAGACAGAAAAATTTACGAATGTTCCCCGGGCATATAGGAATTTCTAAAGTAAGTTTCATACCAAAATGCTGTCCAGTTTCCCTGGAAAAAAATCCGAAAGTTCATCGGATTTAAAGGGAGAGGGCAAGCATCGTTTAAATGGAGCCGCGGCTCTGTTTACTTTCCCGCTCGCCTCGGTCCCCCAGTAATTTCGCACCGAATAAATGTCTAAAGAGTGTTAATTATAATCAGCTGGCCCGGCGAATCGCGTAATCCCGCGGCGTAACTTTTTAAACCGCCGGTTAAATTACGCCACTCCCTTATTAACCGTCTCATGCAAATTGGAGGCGGTTCGCGTGATTCCGCGAGGGAATTTCGCGCGGAATCGTCGCCGGACTAGATTTCGCGCAGAATGTGAGATTCCACTTTTTCTTCTTTTTTCTACGCGTCCCCTTCCGTCCATTTCTCTGTTTTTTCTTCGGGACCACGCCGCGCCGTCTTCTAATTGCATTTCGCGCGGAACGACGCCGAGAGTCAGAGTTGCGTAATCCCGCGGAAAATGCTTGGGACAATTGCGCGGGGAACGTGCAATTTCAACCGAAGGACGAGCGCCGCCTTTCACGACCACCACGCCGAAGAAAACATCGATCGGTCCGATGCGATTCTCTCGGACGTCGTCGTCGCTCGCTTTCCGAGGAACTTACTCTTTGCTTCACCTGTTAACCTGGTAGCGTTCCGTTCGGAGACGCCCGCGCAGCCAGCTGGAAATGAATGGAAATTATACAGACACGCCGCGCCGAGCCTTTCTTTGCGCGCTGTAGGGTGACCACGTGAATGAACACGTAAGCTGCATGTCTGTTCACATTAGTATTCGAAAATCGCTATTGAATGTCCCAACTGCGAATTTTTCTAAGACGGCTGTGTCATTCAAAATGTATTTTTAAAATTTTTAATATAGGCCCACAAAAAATAGTATTTTCTTCTCACGTCACGCAGTAAATTAATTGTTCTAACTTCTCAAGAAAATCCAAATCGTACGGTTCAATATTAAAACAATCATCGTCCTTTTAACCTTCGAAAGGCAATGTGGGGTCTCAGAGACCGCAGCTTCAGATTTTTGAAAAGAATTTTTATATGAGTAAAATTAAATCTGTTTGTTTACTTTTTATCAGAGTTGGGCATAAATTTAATCAACGATTGACGAATAAATTTCTACTTCAATTGTTAATCGCAATTAACAATTAAATTCTTACTTTGTATTAATACTACTAATTGTAATCGTCAATCGGATAATTGATTAATGATTAACTGCTGAAATATCGAAATGAAATACGGAATCAAAACTGTATGCATACTGAGAAAAATGTAAACTGAGTTTAGGTATATTGTCATTTGGTCTATAATACGATCTCTATGTGCATATTTATTACAATTTATGGATAGACCGTGTGGCGATTAACTTCAACAATTGATTAAATCAGTTTCCGATTTTTTGATGATTTCTTTTTTTAATCAACGATTGACGATTAACTTCATCAATCGATTGAATCAATTATTACCTTTTTTAATCGTACACATTAATCAATCAATCTTGGTTAAAATTTTAATCGATTAATGCCCAACTCTGCTTTTCATCCTAAGTTATTCTTTATCCCAAATTTATTAAAAACGAGGCTATTTATGAAATTCATTTGTCGGAGTCTAAGAGATCCCACCTTACTATTTATGTACTATTAGACCTTACCTTGCGAGGGTTAAGTGTCCGAATATTATCGTAATTCACTGTACATTCAAAGTGAAAAGTCTGCAAATTCGCCTGCAGTTTCTACTTTCGACGAGTTGATCGGATGATTCGCAAGACGGAGACCTAATCGTTAATTTTCGAGGGGCCGGGGAAGAAAATATCGGCAAAGGTGTTTATCACAGGTTTCAGATGCACGCACAGTCTGGATGGTTGCGGGCGCGCCGACCACGCGCGTAATTCGGTTTACGTTTGAAACTGCGAAATTGTTCGCGCCATTGTTGCCAAAGGCGCTTACGAGGCACGGGGATTTGCAAGGCCGCCCTTTAATATAATATCCAAACAGAAAGCAAGTTTCCGCGAATTAAGGTCGGCGCGACTCGGCTCGGCTCGGCGCGGAGTCGCGCTGCAGCAAGCGTAACTTCGTGCTCGCTGATGATTCAAATGTATCCCAGGACGTGTTCGCCAATTACGGCCGGGTATCGTGCGTGGCCGTACCGCTTTCGGACTGCCCGAGAAGTTTATTAGTTTGTACAGTACATCACCGTGCTGACGTGCTATCGACGAACTTGTGAACAATTCACGGCCTGAACACGAAGAGCATTGCATTAATTAAATGTGCCGCGGGACCCGTCGCCGGTTTCCGATTCGCGCGCGATACTGGAATTTCGTTGGTACCCCCTGTACTTCTGTAGATAAAAGTTAGCAGAAAATGCTGAGAATGTGTGATTGTCTTTTAAGACGTTACATAATTCCTTATTATTTATGAAAGAGATTTAATATTTAAAATAGATTTTATTGTATTATTTTTTTATTTATTATTTAGAATTTATTGAATTTAAAATAGAATAACTTTTTTATAATCAATTAGAAGCATTGGTTTACGAAATGATGTGCATAAAAAGATTTTCCAGAAATTATAATTTACAAGGTTACATGCAAAAATAAAAAAGGCATTCTTTAAAACTTTTTTATTTGGGCCCTTAAAGAAAATTTACAATACATGATTTGTAGATCTATGTTAGTAGTACACATACTGAAAATTTCATCGAAATCGGTTCACGCAGGAGGACACGCATCGAAAGATGTACCATTTTTAACCGCTTGTAGCTCGTCTGTACGTTAATCGATTTCGATGAAATTTTCAGTATGTGTATAATTAACATAGATCTACAAAACATATATTTTAAATTTTCATTAAGGGCCCACATAAAAATGTTTTAAAACATGCCTTTTTTATTTTTGCATGTAACCTTGTAAATTATAATATTTAGAAAATCTTTTTTTGCATATCATTTCGTAAACCAATGCTTCTAATTGATTGTAAAAAATCAGGTCGTTTGGTACAATTATAAAAAAGTTATTCTATTTTAAAGGGCATACGAATACCTTTTACACTCACTGTACGAACTACCCTTAACATGTTGCATGAAGTAATTATTTTATTCGTTTCTCATCATGATGTACAACTAAGGGGACTCGTGGATAGTAATATGAATGCTATTCCTTCACCCCCTCTTATTTTTTCAATAAACGCATTCTAAAACGTTAGTTGATCCTTTACCATTTTCAATTTAAATAAACACAATTTACATTAAAACTTCGATCCTCTTTCCAAACATTTTTAAATTGGATGAAATTCGTAATCTAGTAAATCATATTTCCGTATATTTTTTATTGTGAAAGTGTCGAGGCTGAAGTGTAACAGCCGTAAAGGAAATATAGTATTTCCTAACAATATAACGGAGCAGATAGCTATTGTTCCAGGATTTTTTGCGGACCCACCATTCGGTAACTTTGCTAGTCGATCGAAAAAGTTCTTTTGGAAGAGTGTCGTCGCCTCGACGGATCGGGGAATTGAAAATATCGAAAAAACGCGATTCCCCCAAAGGATCCAGCAGCGCGAGACAAATTCCGAGCGGTGTTCTCGGAATTGTCGCAAACAAGTTCGGCGTGGCCGCGGTTTTTGCCTCTCGAGGGCGAGCTTGTATGTAAACCGCGTAAACTCGCCTCGTTGCGGGAGTTTCGAGATTTTTATGGTTCTCCGTTGCTGGGATAGGTGGGTGTACTGGGGGTGGCGAGAGCGTTTCGTTCCCTCCTGATGCCTCTATTCCATTCCCTCTCTTCCTTCCCTGTTTTATTTCCGTTCGTTCGAGGACCGCCATGGCATCTCGTCAGGACGACGCGATAAACGACGACGCAACGACAGCAAGTTTACGCATACCTCGCGCGAAACGAGCGTCGCGACTTTCACGGTTCGTATTTGTAATAATTGCCAATTTGCCCGCCACGATACATTCCCCGTCACGCCCCCTCCTACCTCTCCACCTGCGTCCTCAATAAATTTCGAGAAATATTCTCGTTCGATGAACGCGTCACGCCTCTGCCAGTGCTTCTTCCATTTTGCGGAATGCACACTGCGATACCGCATTCCATTAACGCAATGACTGTTTAGTCAGCAACCGTGAAGCTTCACGAAATTCGAGTAATTTATCCTGTGACAGAAAATTTGCAAAGTTGATGTCTGTTACGCGAGAAATTAATTCGCTAGGGTAAATTGTACCCCATTTTAGCTTCTGCCCAATAGTCAGCCTTGAAAACAAATCGCTTAAAAATTGCTAACAAATGATTGTATATTTGTACCATTATGTCTCCATATTGTGAAATAGCATATTAACAATATTATATAATAGCATATTAATAATAGCTGACTACTGGCCTTATAACTACTGAAAGAATACCTTGCCATTTCTTTTAAAAATTGCCAATTTACCATTTATTATAAAAGATTTCTGTACTTCAACGTTTTAATATTTAAATAATGTTGAAACAGCACTTTGGTCGATTCAATACTTTTTAAAAATCTATGATTTACGGCTGAAGATTTAACTCTGTACATTTTTTAACAACATTAACAACGATTTTAGTCGTAAAACACGAAATCGAAATGAAATAATTAAAGTTGGTAGTATCATTTATTAACGAAGCTTTTGAAGCTTAAATGTTTTAAAACTTTTTATCAAGGACATAATTCCGTGAATTATCAAGTCATACTTTGAAAAGTTTATTTCGCAAAGGGTGGAATTGTGCTTTTAAAAACTGTATCCAGTGGTGGATTAAAGTATGTATTTTAAAAAATTCATCTCGTGGACGAGATTGAATTGTGTTTTTTAGAGAAAACACGACCCTCTAAATGATTGAATTGTACTTTGAAAAACTTCGTTCTGCAGATTGGGTTATATTTCTTTAAAAAATTCATCCTGTAAAGGATTGAATATTTTTTAAAAAGTTTATCTGTGTGTGGTGAATGATAGAATTACTATAGCTTTTTAATTTCTTATTCTTTCTATGGAGCACAGCTCAAGAATATTTTTTCCTTATTGACAGCGTCTATATAGAACAGCTGATTAACAGAGTTTTAATTGTGCAGGTTCTCGTTAATTTCTCGGAAGAAATGGACACGGAGACGGATGGTTCGATATACGGCCAGGACAGCGTTAACAACATGTTGAACTCCTATTCCACTGCAGACACCATACGCATGGATACGTTTTAATTGATTCCATTAATTAGTTCAAGTTACAATAACCGACTCCTGTCGAGTTTCCAATGGTACTGAAATTTCACCTCACACAACATCGAAATCTGTTGTTTCTTGACAGATGGATCGGTGCGGCCTCTGTGATAGCTTTGTCTCCACTTTCGAGAGCTTAACCCACTTACCAATGAATAATCCTTATTTTAACTATTAGCGTAATGGTCAACAAAACAAGTACACAATTTATGCATTTCTCTTTTGCGCGTGCAAGAAAGTTTTGTTCGAAGACTTTCATGCAAAATCAGGGTAAGTCTAGGTTTTGAAAAATCTTTAATTCCTATTTGAAACAATCAGAAACATATAAAAATACGAGTACAAGTTTACTGAAAAAATGTTCCGTCTTCAATTAATGAAATAATTTTTCTTTCTCGACGATTAATTAGGTATTCTGGAGCAACAATTGCTCCATAGTTAAATTCCACGAATACATTCCACTAAAAATGCTGCTATCTTTCAAATTTAATACAGAGTCGAAAACACGGTAAAATTTTATGAAAACCATTTGGGAAATGATGTTATTCATTTTATCGGGCGTTCTGCAAGAGGCATACTTTACTATTGGGTTGGCAACTAAATGATTGCGGATTTTGTCGATAGATTCTTATTTAAAATCCGCGATTACTTAGTTGCCGACCCAATAGTTTTAAATAATCGTGTGCACCGCAATTTGTTCAGTTGGCCGAGTAGCTATTAATTTTAATTTCCAAATTACTGTAATTTGCGAAACAGTTACAGATATAACGGTGTCTCTTATGAAAAAACTCCGGCGCCTCTTTTTCGCTGTATATTTTTTCGTGGGAGAATTCCCTTTGCACAGCGCTGTTAAAAGCGAACAACTTTTTGCACGGTTGTCGGGGGAAAGGGAGTGCTTTCGCCGTTCTGTTTTTTACGAACGTTTGACATTATACGCGAAATGAATTGGTGCGTCGGAGCCGCGCGATGTATAAATCGTTCGATCGTTAATCGATACGCCGCACACGGCGCGCTAGTATTATTATTTAGAATTTTAATTAAGGGTCACGAGACCGGGGGGTCAGGCTGTAATTTCAGAATGCGACTGCTCGTTCCCTGGTTCGACACGCATTGTCCCGATAAGAGCCCGCTCCGCCGATGATAATCCCGGGGCTTTCTCTCTCTCTCTCTTTTTCGCTCGGGTTTGCAGAAAACGAAGAAATCGTATCAGCCGTTCGAAAATTTCCACGTAGCCCTGATAACACGTTTACATTTATCGGGGACGCGTGTCGTTTCCCTGCGACCGGGAATGCATCGATTAATTGTAGGTTACTCCCCGTATGACGTAACATTGGTCTTATCGTAGCTGTTAACTAAGGTTTTATGGATTATGGATTTGGAGTTACGCAATAAAGATACCTTCTAAGCAGTTTTAACCACGACTCCTTAATCGACCATCCATTCGAATTTTTATAGCGAAGAATTGCAACGGTTATAGATTTCTTCAATAATATATTTTCTATTCTGTTCCATTATTTTTCGCCATTCTTTACGTAACTTATCACGTTATTGAATAATCCTACGAATAGATATGTTAAAAATATTTGAATTTTAATTTAAAACTCAATACTAGGTTAAACCTCACCTGAGGAAACCAGAAATAATTAACTTTTTTTACTACAGTCCTGTAGATCTTGACGAGGAAATGTCGAAAATCCAAGTTTTAATCTTAGGAATCCACTTGTTCAAAAGTTACGCGTGTTGCAAGTTCAGCTTTAACCACTTTAAACACGCATAACTTTTGAGCAAATGGATTCCTAAGATTAAAACTTGGATTTTCGATATTTTCTCGTCAAAATCTACAGGATTATATTTCGAAAATTTAAACGTTTCTGGTTTCCTCAGGTGAAGTTCAGTCATTTTTTCTTTTATTCGTAACGATCAAATATTACTTCTGGAAATAATGTACAGGGTTTAGGAAAGGTAAGTGTAAAGCAATTGGTCACGACAGCCGATTTGTCGTCGAAATGTGAGGTATTTCATCAACCGATAACAGAAGCTCAATGAGAGAAACTATTTGAAAGTATCAAGCGTTTATCGAAATACCCGAGAACAGTTCTGATAAGGTATCCATTAAGGAAACTGTTATCGTCGGCCGAAGTTGGTAATTAATTTTATAAGTTTGAGATATCGTAACACCGTGCTTTAAGCCCACAGTAACGTTTAAAAAAAATTTTCACCAAGGTAGAAATCCCATTGGTTTTAGATTGCGTACTTGTGTGTACGATTCGTGTTAGGCGAGATTAAAAAGCGTGTAAAGGAGGCTTGATATCGGTGTAGCAGATGTGCAATTGTGTCGCAGACTGTTACATCATTCGAGGTGCTGATCGATAGCGTTTGGAGAATCGAACATGTGCGGGGAAAAATTCTCCATTCAAGATAGACCGTGATTCACGGTTCGACCGTCGCGTCGCCGTGACTGGACGTGTTTACGTTTACGTTTACGGGTGGCTCTTGAGCGTACGTCTACGTGTTCACGTGTTTCTACAGTGTAGTTTAACCAGTGTTCTTTCGTTAAATAGTGGTATACTGTGTCATGCCCAGGCTGACAAAAACGGAAACAAAAAGTTGACGAATAAAAAATTTTCAAAAGTTTTCCACGAATGCTATCTGATATGTTTCAAATGTTTAAAGTATTATATAGTTATCTTTTAAAAGTCAATAAAATTTCACAAATAAGTACTTATGCAAACAAATTTTTTCTTTCCTTTTGCTCCAAAATGTACGAGGTCCAATTAACATCCTGTAGACGGGTTAAGATTAGAATAGCAGTACACAGAGAGAAGGTTAAGATTGCATACAGTAAACGCCCCTTCACTGTCCAAGTTCGTGGGCACGATCACTGTTCAGTGCCACTCCACTGCTCTCCTGCTCCTTCTCTATGTTCAGCTGTCTATTGAAATCTCGTTCGGCGCGGTCGGCGCGGTGGACGCAGTCATAAATCAAAAATAGTGTCCGGGTACGATCACTGTCCGTGCAAAACACGGCTGTTGGACAGTAAAGAGGCGTTTACTGTAGTTAGAACTGGCAGGTATCTAACAGCGTTAGCGATAACGAGCATTTTCAGGTGGCAAACGTCGCGTTTTGCAGCCGGGACGCGTGCCGAGTGATCGTTTACGTCCATCGAGCTGTACAGTTGTCGATGGACCCTCATCCCACGCGTCCATCATCGTCCCCGTCGGCGGCGGGTCGACGCGGGTTTCGTGTAAAAAGTGAGAAATATGCGGCGCGAACGACATTTCCTTCCAGCTGATGATTTCCTGTCGGGCCGGCTCGGGCTGGCTCTGGCTAGATATTTCTTCGAATCGGCGGAATTTTCGTCCCAGTCAGCGAAACACGATCGACTCGTCGCGCCGCGCCGTGAAGGGGAAAGGAATGTTTCGTCGTGTTTCGCGGGCCGGCAGACTTTCCGCGAAAGTTCCGCGGCCGTCGAAACTGTTTCCTGTCGATTTAATCGGCCGTCGATTCACGGGGTCGAGTCACGAGTCCTCAATTAAGACGGAAGTAATGCGAAGTTATTACATTTATAAATTTCCGCGCAACGGGGACGGAAGCGGACCGAGAAAACGGAGAAAGAGTCCAACCGACCGGGATTTTCACGGCGATAAAGTCTTCCGACGCAGGAACGTGTTATTGGGTTTTGTAATTTTTTTCTTGAAAAACTATTGCACACATATTGCTATCTTAACCCTCTATTGCATTCCGTTCCCAATTAAGGGCTTAAATTTCAAATGTTTTATAGTAAATTAGTAGACAATACTGAAGACTCTGAGCATGTTGGTTCCAAGTGGGAACATTGCGCTTATGAATAAAACCGCATATGTATAAAGTTATAGGAACAGTCATAAAATGCAATAAATAACATTTTCTAATAAAATTTTATTATCTATTTCATGACCACGCTCATTTTTAAGTAGACTAACAGCCATATATATTTTTTTCAACTCGAATAAAAATGAATAAAAATTCATGCAATGGAGGTTTAAGTACCTGTCATTTGTAAACGATTTTTAAATATCCCCTAACGAAATATTTTAATTTTATTGAACAATTGCTGAAGAAAAAATGTTGAACTTACATGGTGTCCCCTTAAGTTGACGGGAGACTAATTAGACCCAGAGACTGATGGCGTCGATGACCGAGTGCATGCTCGCTTCTTCGCTTAAATTCTCGATCCGCCGAATTGTCGGTGGCTTTAATCTCCCCGGTAGCGGGCGTGTTTGCCAGCACGACCGGACTCGTAATCGTTTCTGGAATAGATGCAAAAACAGACGGGGAATTGTTCGGGCCTGGGAACCGTATTTCACGCGTTCGTTGCTCCCAGTGTTCTAAATTCACCTGCTTGAAATTCAAATTCGCGGATAGACGGGCGACGCCGCGTTAAATAATAAACGACGACTCCCGGAACAACGTTCGTTTATCTCTCCGGATACACGGGAAGACAAACTGTTCACGAGTCAATGAATCAAGGCGACCGACGTGAATTGACGCGAAGAGGCTGCGCCTGTTAGAAGGATCCCGTTGACTGCTCCAAGAAAAGTTGCGTGTGATTCTGCAATCCTCCAGCCAAATCGAAATCCACCGAAAGTTTTCCATGTATTTTCAATCATTTACACAAAGTTATATCTGGCTGCTTGAAAATTCATAGCACTCGCGCGTCAAGAGTTTATCCGGGTCCCTATATCGATTCTTTTGGAGCTAACTTCATCAGGAGAAAGCGGGAGGAAAGTACAGTAAACGCCCCTTTGCTGTCGTGTTTTGCACGGACAGTGATCGTAACCGGGCACTATTTTTGATTTATGACTGCGTCTACCGCGCCGACCACGCCGAGCGAGACTTCAATAGAGAGCCGGACATAGAGAATGACAGAATGGGCGTTGGCAGGCACCAGAATGGGTAGGCACTGAACAGTGATCGTGCCCACGAAACCGAACAGTAAAGGGTTTACTGTATTACGAAAATAAATATACATTTAATATTCGCCAGATCAGGGGAAAAAGTTACCCTCTCTCTGCCAGTGCTGGATTAGTCACGTGACATCGTGACAAATGCAATAAAACAGAAACGGAACGCGTCACGTGACCAGGCCGTGGCGGAAGCGTGGGGGAATAGCGTCGTAGAAGGGGAAGGTAAAATGGGAATACAAGTCTTGACACTAAACCTACCGAGCCTTAAAAGTAACTGGTACATATTCTCTAATAAAAATGACAAGATTTTATTTAGACTTTGTGCGGCTTCTATTGTAATACGTGCACTACTAAAGATATCTATACAATCGTTTCTTATGAAATCAGTTTTATTATCTTTTTAATTATAAAATACAAAATCTGGAACCAGTCATTTCGACCGGTGTTGGTAGGTTTAGCGTTAATCCGACGACTCTGCCTTCAACCGATGTCGCGAGAATATTTCTGTGGTCGTAAGGAAGAACGCCGTATGTCACATATTTTCACTTTTGAGATATTGCCGTTTACAGTTTTGATCATTAATTCTTCATGCCGGACATCGGTAAAATTGCATTATTTTTTTTGAGTCTTTCGAATTTGTTTTCATGACTTTTTTCTGGTAAGTACGTAAATCCTAGACTCTAAAGCTCAATTAGTGTATAAACTCAAATTGCTCGAAATTGTGACATGCGGCGTTTTTCTTTACAACACAGGACATGAGCTTGTGCATCATGTTTTTATCTGCAATGGTTGCTATAAACAGAAGAGACACGGATATGCATTGACGGGATTGCTTCGACGGCGTTTTCCTGTTAACTATGGAGCAATAATTTCACCGAACGAGCTCGGTCTCATTATTCTTCCGGCAGCCGTAACTAAACCGTCCCCGCCTTCTTATAATGGCGATTATTCGCGGATTTGTCAACCGCGCGATATTATTGCGGACGGTTTCTCACGGCCGATAAAACTCGAATTAATGTTCACGGGAGACTTTTCAGCTGCGCGGAGACGCTTCGCTGTTCGAATCGATTTGTACCTGTCCCTTCGCTCTCACGCCCACGCTCTTGGATTCCCTCTTGTTCCTTCGCTCGCCTCGTGGTTTATTTGTGAACGACGGGGGAGAGCTCCCCGGATTCTCGTCCGGATGACTAAAAATTATCGAATTTCGATTACCGTCTCGGCACAAAACAAGCGTCGCAATTCGTGTAACAATTGGACCGCGGATGTTTACGCGTTCATCGTACGTGCTTATTTATAAAATATTTTATAAAATACAGGTGAACGTGCGTACTAACGCAAATTAATCGCGTAATCGTTTCACGTACGTCGCGTGAGGAATTTTTTCCTCGACACAGAAAATGTTTCTCTTCCGATTTCGATGACGCGAATGAAAAGGAGCATTTGCATAAGGATCCACGGTTTGATAGCAATGGTACGGCAATTATTCATCATTTGCAAGTGAAATGAATCATTTAACTTCGAGCCAGTTTGTCAACATAACAGGTGAGTTTCGGTTTCACACCTGTTTACACGAGTCTAAACTTTTGGACCACGGCAGAATATATTTTCCTAGTCACTGAGGGATGCAAAATAAATGAATTGCAGGAATTGCGAGGAGCGCAGCAAGGAACCTAACTGCTTTATACTACTGTTATTACCAGACTGCTGATATTATGCATTTGTAACAAAAATTGATGAAATTACAAATGGTAGAAACATTAATTAATGTTACTTTGAACTGAGAAACATGATTAGCCCTCGGACAACGGACGATTTTTATAGCTATATAATTGGCAATGCTTACGACCGTTCACAGCTCTAATTAATAATTTTTAAAAATTTACTTTTGATGATATCCCGTGTAGACACATTAGTCTTTCCGATATCCTCAATGAAACAGCTATTCACTTAGTTTAATTGCCACAAATTCAGTACTTAAATGCCTATTTGGATGTTCCCGGTCAAAAATGACTCCGGCACAGGAGGGTTAAAGAAACTAATTTCTATATGATTCTTATATCTTACGATAAAAACAAACAAATTTATTTTCCATAAAAATCCGCAGTCTAGTTAGTTCTGTTATCAGTGGATCATTTTCGTAAGGCAATAACTGAATGTAAACACTGTGTGTACAGACCGCAACGTATTTGCTTGTGGACAACATATGTAGCCATTGGCAGCTCTAGAGTCTGATAGTAAACTAATATTCAAACCAAACCAGAGTAACATATGTACAATGGTATAATAAGGAAATCAATTCTTAATTTAAATTATTATTTATATAATACATACATTCTTATTATTAGGCGGACTTTACAAGATAAAGATTGAACAAAATCATTTCTGTACATAATCTATCTAGTACTATTAACGCTTTATTGCATGAATTTTAACGACGAATTGGAAAATATATATATGGCTGTTAGTCTATTTAAAAATGAGTGTGGCCATGAAATAAATAATAAAATTTTATTAGAAAATGTTATTTATTGCATTTTATGACTGTTCCTGTATGGAAACATTATACATAATTATTATTCATAAGCGGTATTATTCATAAGCGCAATGTTCCCACTTGGAACCAACATATTCAGTCTTCAGTATTGTCTACTTAATTTACTATAGAACATTTGAAATTTAAGCCCAGGACAATTGGGAACGGAATGCAATAGAGGGTTAATGTCACAATCTTTAGAATATCGTTTCACATTGGTTTCTTGAACAATAAATTGGAAATGATTCTTAAATTTTAATCTTGGAGATATAATCTTTTCGAAGAATACAAGGAATTTAAATCCCCAATTGGGAGCGGAATGCAATAAAGTGTTAAAATGCAGCTACGGGCTGTTATAAAATCAGTGCATAAACCCTAAAATTCGAATCTACAAAAACGTGGCAGAAATATTGCACATCTTTTGTATACTCGAGGAATGTCTGGAACTGATTGCTACGTTACCAGGACTCTCCGAGGTCCGCGAACATAAATTCGGTTTTAATCTTTAGCGGCGGGTCCGCCGGCGGAATTCGGAATCGAAACCACTTGAGCTTTTCGTGTGTCCCGATTCTTTATTAATCAGATTGCCATTAAAGGTCGGCCTGGCATTACGGTGCTCGACGAATGGAGCCCTAAAGCCTCGGCTGGAATTAACAAGCATGCTAAGGAGCGCTCCGTGCCGAATTGGCTACGTGACGGGACTATCATCATGTCGTCCGATTCACCAAGGGTTGAAAAGAGCCCCCGAAGCTAGAGGAAAAGGAAGACAGGGATTAAGTTCCGTCGATACAGTGGGACACGTTATTACCTACTCGGAAAGGGTGGCACGACTCGCAAGAAGAATAGGGAATTAGTCTGCCTCGATCTTGAATTAATCTCCCCCGAAGGAAGCCCGCGCGTTCACGCGCGAGATTTAAATAGGGAGGGTGAAAGGACGATTTATATCGTCAATATTTCTTCCTTTTTTATTTTTGATTCGAGCATGGAACAACGGGATAGATCAGTAATCGTGGAATGGAGACGGAGCCGGTGGTGTATTCGACGGGCCAGGATTCGTGTCGTTTCTGATTGACCGTGCACAGCGAAGTGTAATCGTTGCTGATCGCAACGGAGCGCCAATGGACCGTGCAAGTTCAAAGTATACGTCGTTCTCCTTTGATCGATCACCGATCCCGCTGATCCCTCTGGCCCTCGCTCTACAGTGCCTCATCGATTGCGCCCCCTTGCCATCTCAAATATGTTATTGGTTCATTTGTTACTGCTCTGTTATTGGTTCGCTGCGGAAACACCCGCGGCTGCGCTGGAACGATACGTTCCTTCATCGACGCGACTTTTTGATACAGTATTTTTATTTTTATACGATTTATTTACAAGGCTACATCGCGGTGAAGTTCTCAACAGCAGTAACTATTTCAATTGCAAACCAGTATATCGTTACAAATAATAGTAATAGACTAGTCAATGACCATTGCCTCGCTGCAAAAACCGGTTCTCGTATGATCACCGAAGTTAAACAGCGTTGGGCGCAGGCAGTACTTGGATGGGTAACCGCTCGGTACACGCCGGGGGTTGACCCCCTGGGTACGCACTGCGTGTTGTTGGCAAATAGGTGATTCGGAACCCACCGTAATAAAAAGCAGGTCCCGCTGAAATTAGGTGATAGTGAGAATGGAAGAGGCGGAGAAGTGGTAAATGCATTTGAAACCCTGAAGGGACCAACCATACATAAAAAAATAAACACTAAACATTCTTCACACCTTACACGTAATTTCTCTAAATCAATTCGTTTGAATGTTGCATCTAATAATAATAGACTATTAAGATGTATTGTATGTACTATACTAATACCATTTTCTTTTCAAATATATAATGTAGGTAACAGCATCAAGGAGTAAAGTCAATTTTAAAAAATTTTTTTAATCAATTTTTACTATTGTTTTTCACAATTCCGACCAAATGCATTTTTTCAACATATTTTTTAGATGTCATTCACTAAACTAATTCTTCTAGCCTTACAGAGAAATTGAAGTCGTTTGTTCCATTCATAAAAAAGTTATTCTTATTTAAAATGTGTGTGACCACACACTGTATAAACTAACTATATATTGTGTATATAGTATTTTATAAAATAATGTCCACTGTGAGAAGCGAATGTATTAGTGAAAACTTGTAGAAAATATTGTTCAACAAAGCAGTCTCAACCCTTTCGTTACTGTTAAACAAATGACGATTGAAGATGAGATTGAAAATGATTCAAAGCCTAGAGGATCTTCGGAAGATAGCTATGAACATACATACTGTTCGCGCCAACAAGCGCTTGATTTGGTTCGCTCCGTTCACACAGGAGGCGCTTATAGTTGCTCACTTCACAATGTACGAACTTCGAACCGAAGACACCCGGCAAATTCTATCGGCAACGATCGCAACAAATTTTACTTGTTCAGCTAGAAGGTTAACCAGTTGGTCATTATAGATCAAATATATTTATGTCTTATTTATACCTTTTTAACATAAGTTGCACGCGATGTAATATTCGTGGCGTATTGTAATATGCTATACTCACGGATTGAAATCACAAAGATGCACGAAGGTAGTATTAATAATAGAAACAGTTTGCATTTTGATCGAACGCCAATATAGAAAACACAATCTTTGTAGAGTAAACTGTACAATGATTGGCACCCTAAGCCAAAATCGTAGTAAAAATCTTTTTATCTTTCTTTGAAATGTTTGAACGAGCTTAACTTGCTATTATTATAAGCTAATAGAGATTTTTCAGCAAAATCAAACAATTTTATGAGTCGTAAATCTTTTATTATAAAATATATTCAGTGAATAACAATCGTAAGACAAATAGTACAGTAAGAAGTAAACGTTAAACAGGCTATTCGTTTTATAATTAAACATATACACACTTATTACATCTGTAGTACAGTCCGAAATTAAATTATAAAACGATAAAGTGTACTTACTCGTAACGAAAATTTTAATAAAACACTATTTGTCATATGTGGAACTCTGTTATGAAAACTTACAACGTTGCTTTGAAACATAAATAAGAAGCAATATAAACTGATTTTCTATACCAGGAATTCTTAATATTTGCCGTTTAAATCAAAAGTGTCAATAACTACTGCAGTGCCAGCAATAGTACAGTTTACCCTAGATACAATTAATAGTATTTGGTTTGGGGGTCCCACACAAATAACCTTTCTTTTAGATTACACTAATTTTCAAATGGTTTCGTCTTGCCCCACCTTCCCTTATGTATATCTGCTCCATCTTTCATCGATCACCGTTCCGAACATTACCCGAAATGATTTCAGTCCGTGGCGGACGTATCGCCGCGGCGAATTTCCGGCAGCAATAAATAATTAAACTCGAATTGCTAAGCGTCGCGATCGGCCGGTAACAATCGCCATGTTAAATAACGCACGGGGACCCCGCAATGCATTATCTATTATGAGCAGTCGTTATTAATAATTCAATATATCGATAATTCGTATTGGCGGGAGGGGGAAATTGTTCGACGTTCTATGGAAATAAAACGGGTCCGGGTGCGGCCATTCCGCGTCGCTGCCCCCGTTCTAATCACGGCCGTTAATGAATTGCTAAATAATCGCGAGCGCATCGAGCACCGTTCCCCGTTATATTGCGAAATTGCAGGGCTGCCGACTTCGCCGACATTTAAATCACTGATACACCCGGTGTGCCACCGGCGAGCGTGTTGCTATCTTGATCCACCGACAACCCCCGCTGTGACGGAGGCAATAACGAAGAGTCACGAAGTACACTTGCTCCAGAGAATACCAAGGACCGGCCCTCTATTATATTTAATGCCAAGAGAACTCGTCACGTGAGGGCTTTTACAATCCTCTAATAACTTCACTGTTTACGATATTGTAAGCTCCGCCCCTGTGCCATTCTTCAAATAATACCTAGCCGAATCAAAATCTGTATTTCGTACCCGAAGATTTTCTAAAACGCTCGATTTCGGTCGAACATAATTATTCATCTATAATTATTCAATAGAAATTTCAATCATAAACCAACAACTCAACCCTAATAGCCTAATAATATCATTTGGGATTATTTGGGAATAGTGTAAAAAAAGATTTTTAAAGACTTTTCAAAAAGAATTTTCTTTTTATTTCTTTAATATATTTACGGTGACAAATAGCAAAATGGTTGTGGAGTTTTATGAACTCGGATGTGATCACAGATTAATTTATATTTGTGGTATAAAAATGTGCGTTGGAACCATAAAGGACAACGGCATTGAATAACATTGAAAATGTTGATTATTGATATAAGGGTTAATGAATTCGTAGAATTTCGGAAGTATCATTTCCGACTGGCATTTCTCGCCGACAGGTTTCTAGAGATCCCATAATTCCCGTGGCTGCGTTCCACAGGCACCGGGCCGGCCTCGATCAAAATGGATCCCTTAATCTTTCAACTTCGCCGAGCCATTAATGGCTGTTCAGTTTCAAACTAGTCCGCGGAATAGACAAATTATCCGCGTTCTTAACGACGCCGGACAGAATGATGGATCGATGATCGGTGTCGCTTGACTACGTGTCGTAACGATATCAATTTGCCATCAATTTACATGTAATCGATGCAAGAGATATCGGATAAGGCGCCGCGGTGACGGGTCGTATCTGTTGGGATAGAACTTCCGAACTTTCGGACCGAAGATGTGCGTAAAATTGTGCGTGGCAACATTTCTCCCCTGCAAATTTCTGCGAAGAATAGGGTTTCTGGTTGTTTAACAACTGTTTCAAGTTTCAAAACGAACCAAACACGTGTAGTTTATTCCTATGGAATTACGTAATGTAAGCAACTGTATCTGTAACGTTCGAATAATGATTCGAGATATGACAGAAATGGATAGAATCACAGATTCTGTGACGTCAGACAATGAAAAATGATGTTCCACCAAATTGATCTTTTAATTGTATTCACCATTGTTCTCCAACATCCTACGACGTTTTTAATAAACCCAAGGCTAGAGAGGAACGTAGAATTCAGGCTGCAGTATCTTAATATGCAAATGGTGATTTACACGTTGATGCAATCGCCAAGATCAAGTCAAAACTGAGCCTTCATGTTCAAAGTCGCCAACGTATGTCAGAATAAATTCAAAAAGATCAAAATGACATAAAAAGTACAACATAACAACGAACTAAAGTAACAATAAAGGAAATCCTAAGAGCCCCGTTTAGTGAAGAAGGTCGATCGTTTTATCTTCGTATGCTAAGCGTTAAAACGATATCGAGCAGCAATTGCAACACCGACACTTCGAGCATCTCCCTCTAAAATATTCCAATATCGAACGACCTAGTAAGCAGCAGGATATTTTAGAAGAGCCTCGTTTCTCGAAGTCGCGATGGAATTGAGGGTCGGGTGGACGTGTCAGGGTGCTTTCAAATTATCTATCACTGGCGATATTCGTCCCTGGAGAGCGCGGCGAACCCGTTCGGACCATTTTGTTAAAATTCCAAGAGATCCGAGACGCAGGAAACGCTGCCAGCACAGAGTTATCGCGAGCGTTATTCCTCAGCAGAAGAGAACCGCCCTGAATGCACGTAAGCTCCGGCGAAACTTGGGAACAACTGTTGTCATTCGCAGATGCGCGCACCGGCGACGACGTTCTCGGAATATACATTCCCGCTTTGGCGAACGCAAGAAAGCAGGCCGCGCGTAGGCAGCAGGGGTATGCGAGAACCCGAAAATTTCGGGTGCTCGATATTCCCCGTCCACGAGAAGATGGCACGGTGAAACTTGTAGGTATCTATCACCCACTACCTGATAGCCCTACTTCTCGTTACAAGTAGAGTACAGTCGGGGCACAAAATTTATTGCACACCCTTTAAAAACCAATTAGAATCCGAAAATTTCGGGTGCTCGATGTTCCCCGTCCACGAGAGGATGGCACGGTGAAATTTGTAGGTATCTATCATCCACTACTTGATAGCCCTACTTCTCGTTACAAGTAGAGTACAGTCGGGGCACGAAATTTGTTGGACACCCTTTAAAAACCAATTGTTTAAAAATTAAATCAAACTTGAGACTTTGGATGCTTAAAAGGGGGTTCTAGAGGGAAATGGAAGGAACACAATTTTTGACTTTGGGACTTTGTTCGGACTAGTTAGGAGGTACACATACTAAAAGTCCCCACTCCTACGAGGTGAGGTCCCTTTTCTCGGTTTTTCGCTTATATCTCGGAAACTATGCGTCCTGGCGATAAGACCACTCTATAAAAAATTAAAGTTGACAAATGTGTATTCGCTATCTCGCAGTTTCCGAGATATCCGCGCTCAAAATTCACTAATTTTGAAAAATTTTGTATAGAATGGTCTTATCGCTAGGACTCATAGTTTCCGAGATATAAGCGAAAAACCGAAAAACGGTACCTTCTACGTGCCCCCCGCACCCCGCTCACCTCCTAGGAGTGGGGACTTTTAGTATGTTTACCTCCTAACTAGTCCGAACAAAGTCCCAAGGTCAAAAATTGTGTTCCTTCCATTTCCCTCTACAACTTCTCGTTGACTGGACTATAGGTAATGAAAAAGAATATTTTTGGAGACAAAAGCGAAGGTTACTGAGATTTTTAACTGTTTTTCTATAATGAAAATGTAAAATGTGCCTTTCGTAGATGTAAGTGAGTTTTCTAGATGCATAGAGTTCCATCGAAATTTTCCGCGGACCAGAGAAAATCGGCGGCAACTTCGAGAATCCTTGGCGTGCAATTCGTTCCCGTTAAGACGATTGCACCTTGAGGAACGATTTGCTCCGGGCCTCGTTTAACCCCTGGTTACTTTAGTGCCTCGATCGATCAATAAGCGTCTTTTGCGGAATAAACGCTGTGGACGCGATGGGACAACGATTATGGGTTGATCAAGGGGCAAATTGAGGGACAATTTATCCCAATAAGTTGGCCGTGGTCTGCTCGCTCCATCCTGATGGCAAACAGACTTCTTGAAGTGAAGTGTCTTCGCTATTCGATTATTTCTAACCTTTTTCTGCGATGTCTCCTGCTCGCACTTCGTCATTGAACGGTATACTTTGTGAGTAAATAATCTGGTTAAAGATTGCTCAACTTGTTATTGCGCTGCACATACACTTTAAATCTCTGACTATTTTCGAAATACTTTTAATTTACAGATTGTGCAGAGAAGAGAACGACGAAGAGAACAAAATTCACCGGACTAACTATTCCCCTCTAAGTCTCCGAAAGAGGCAAAACGTGACGGAGATGAGCGCAACTTGAAAAATCGCAGCCGTTCGCAGCAAATCCCCAGCCGTTCTCTCCGAGTCCCAAAAACTGAAGTGCTGGCGAATACTATAATCGCGCTGAACGTCATATCACGAGGCCAGGCGATAGCGGAGCCCGGCTGTAACGTCGCCGGGGGCTAGAGAGGATACTTGTGGAGAATTCCGGGATTTCAGAGTCGCAGCCATCAGTCGTTACACAGAGCGCATCCGCCACATGGATAGAGGCTTCGGGACACGACAGAAGGTCCGTTCCGGCGGATGCGGCCGCTCTATCAACATTTCTCGAGCACCATCTCGAAGATATCCCTCTTCATCCGGTGGTAGCAAGTTGGACAGACTCGAGAGGGTTAATCTTTCGGGGTTTGTTCGGCGCGGGTCGTTGGCCCCCGTGGAAATCCAAGGCGGTTCGTCGATCCGTCGATCCTGGAGGTCCGTTCTCGAGGTCCACGGGACATTGAATTCGCGATCAGGCTACTTCCAGCTCGGTCGGTGAGGCAGACGAGCCGTAATCCGTGTAACACGAGAAAATTCGACGCGATCGAATCGATTGCGGCTCGGTGTCGGTGTAATTTCCCCGAAAAACAACGCCGCTGACACACGCGACAGGGTAACGTAACGCGGCGGTTTATCGATTCTTCTGTCATCGTTTAATGGTTAACCACCGTTCACCGGTCGAAAATCAGCGCGGAATACACGCGGCCAAACAACCGCGCAATTTGCCTCGAATTTATTTCAGCTCGATTGATTCCTCCCGATGCACTTACATCGTTATCGACCGAATCGGAAAGACAACGTTACTCATTGTTATCTGATAATCCGGCAGACTGGACGGGGCTGAATCGATCTATCGCTGAAACGTATGTGATTACGCACGGCTCCGGGAATTTTGCCTTCTATTTGACACAGTAGATTGTTTGAGCTTGCAAACTGTGTTTCTCTTGCAATCGGATTTTCCTGGATTTGTTTCAGTTGATAGAACTAGGAAGCTTTGATTTTAGTTCGGAAAGAATTTTAGTCTTGTTCAAGGATGAAGCGTATTTTCACATATGAGAAGGATTTATGCAAGTCGCTTTGAATATTCTGACCAATTAATACTTCTAAATCTGGAGCTTCATGGACCGAAGCGTTCGATTGAGTTCAAACGCGATATTTCGATATTTGCCCAGAAGAATGAAGCGCATCGGTTGATTACATTCCCGTCAGATTGGAGATTTTCAAACTCGTTCTCCTTGACCTTCGGCGGAAGCTCGTCGCCGATATAATTGAACGGAGAGCTCCGGCCTTAATTAAGAGTAATTTCATCGAATTCATACCCCCGGGGACGTGAAAGAGGGTCGCTCCGGGCGGCCAGATCCGAACGAAAATTATGGCAGCGGAATCGCTGGCCCGTACGAATAATTCATACAGAACGAAACGAGAATAAACGCGGCGTCTCGTGTTATAGGCGACCAGACCGGAGGGGTAGCGACGACGCCGCCATTACTACCGGAAATTGAAACCGGCCGAATTTATTCGGTCACCCTTGCTTCTCGTAGATTCCCGTTTGACTTTCCCGCCGCGGCGCTCCGTTCAACGAAAATACGACACACCGTTCCCGAAAGAGTTTGCCAGCCGCGTGGAAAATTTTCGACATACATACCGCTCGCTCGTGGAACCCGCGAACGTATGTAACTGCCGAGGTGTCGTTTCTCGAGTGATAAACCGCGCGAAATGTCACGCCTCGAGATAACAATCGAGATCGAAGCGATTAGAAAATATATTTTTGCGGAACTAACGCGCGTTCAATATTATAAAACATGCTATCTCGCGATCCGTCAAGATCACAGCGATCCTTTCGAAGCCTGCGAGAGCTAAACAGCTCAGTAGATCGATAATCGTGAGAACTTAATCCGGACACAATACCGCCATCTCGGAAACTGCTCGTCTTTAATTCGGCCGAGATAAATGGTAATTCTGTAGATTATAAGGGATCGTGGATTATAGGAGTGTTTCGCATTCGCACGTTTCCTCTCGAACGGCGATGAATTTGTTGTTACTGTGACGCTTAAATAGCGATCCATTTAGTTCTGGCTTCAAATTTACAGATGTATAGCGAAAACAATATAATTATTCTTTAGTATATACTGTTCCTCTCACATTAACATGACACATGACCGTTCTCAACTTCCTCGAGGTTCTACTTTCGCGGTCGAAATACAGTGTCGCTTTCGGAAATTTTAAAAATACAGCTAAGCATCGGAAAGAACACAACTTTTAAGCTAATACTGTGCAAATAAGACCGCACGACCGAAGTTAAAACTTCTATGGCGATAGCACACCTGTCTGTTTCTCGCTCGCTCGGCTAAACTCGGCTCCCCAAAGTTTGCCCGAATAGCGTTTCACCTCGGAGCGTGACGGATCAGACTCATTCACTGTCCGACAATTTGTGCGCCTAAAGAAGTTTTCACCTAAAAAATTAGAAATGTAGTATTATAAATATAATACTTATTGCAAATTGCTTATTGGTACTGTGGGTTTGCCTGCGAAGGGTTAAATAGCGGTTTGATGGATCGCCCGCGTGTCTATACGATCTCGGAACCTGGCAAGATGCTTCGCGAGTCGAAATTAGACGCGAAACGCGCGAGATATCGCCTGGTAGCAAGCGGATCGAACCGGTTTCGCGGAGACACCCGGTGCAGAGAAAACACAGTTGGTTTTCGAGAAGCCTTGCCAAGTCATGCGATCGAGATCCGGTGGATTAAGAGACAGGGAGATTGGGACGGAAAGCGAGAGACGACGAGTGCCATTAAAATGGATCGTTATAGTCGAGGCAGGATTTGTTAAAGAGGGATTGAATTAGACGGCAGCCGATCTATTCAAGAGCAGAGTGATGGATAGTGGAGCGTACGCGTTGAAGTCACCTCGAGACACATTCTCCAGGATTGATCTAATTAGACAATCCTCCCCTATCAGTCGGACGCGACGGCGGACCGAGTCAACCTGATTGAATTGCTCTCCGCGGATTTCTACGGAAACCGACGGCTCTGCACGATATTCCATCAGACGACCGGCTGCTCCGCCCTAAAGACGTGCTCTAATCACGCAAAACCGTTTACAAGGATTGGCTTCGACCGGTTCCTTGCCGAACAAGAGGATGATCGGGTCCTCCTGTTGGTTTAGGGCACGGGATCCTAGCCAATGGCTGCTGGGGGATCTCTGGGAGGCGTTGGAACTATAATCTTCATTCTATCTTATTTTCTGTAACCTTCCACAGAATTACTTAACTCTTCGCAGCCCAAAGTGTATTCTCCCTTTTATTAGCGGATTGACTGTTTTGTTCTACGATCCTTTATCATCCTTCTGGCAACTTGAAGAACCCTGCTCATAGAATTATTGTTTTAAAACGAAAAAAAGTGAACAACCTAATAATTGCCATTACTTTCTGGTAAAAGTTGAAGCCAATTTCTTCATAAATGTATAAACACAATTTAATAATTAAGGGAAGAAAGAAATCTTTGTTTGGCTCCTATATGCAATGAAGAAAATTTGAGCTTTGCGAAAAGACTATTCATCAACAGTTCCTGCTGGCACATTCGTCATTTTAAGTAGAAAGAATGAATCATCTTGCTGCCAATCTCCTGTTCCGGTCGTCAGGTTCTCTCGTCTTTGTTATCCGGCGTTGTTTAGCTTTCATCAAGCACTGCTGCGCATACGGCACGCGTCGGCTGCTGCTCCACCGGAACCTGTCCGGAAGCCACGAGGATCGAGAAGATCGGGTAGCCGGCGTATCTGTAATTAGATCGATCCTGGCGGATTCGTACCGCGGTAACCTGCACAGGTGCGCAGCTAACGATCCATCATGGGCCCGGTAGGTATTCGCCGTTTAACCTGGTTCGACGACGAGGACGAGCCTCCGAGGGCGCCTCCGTTGATCAAGATTAATCGTATGCAAATTACTCAGACGCCCCCGGCGAAGATCCCGCGAGATTCTGCACCTGTGACGAAAGATCGAATACTTCCACGGGCAGACACCGAGATTTTGGTAATTGAAAGTAGCTCGGCCCCCTTGCAACTTCCCCGATAGATCTCTGATCCATTTGCATCGGGATCCTCCCGCGAATACAAAAGTGCGACCAGCTCGGGACCACTTATGCAAAATCCAGAATCTGACGTTCTCAATTCTGTTCATTTTAATATTTCTTATTTCGATACGCATTGAATATGACGATACTGTAACAAATATTGATGTGAGCCTTTGGTAACCATCAGTTCATTTATCATTTATGGTCTTCGTACGTTAAGTTATGCTTTTTGAAGAATAACTCCTTCGAAGGTCATTTGAAGGTCAACATATTATACATGGTTGAGTTTGTCTTTTCATTAGCTATAATGTTACAATAATCAAAATACGTCGTTTCATTAAAAACCTTGATCTTGAAGTATCGGAAAATATGATCCAGAGAAAGAAAACTTCTTCGTCACAATAATTGTCTCACTGAACTAAACATTTTCTTCCTGAAACATTTTTTCGTATTACTAGAAACAACGGAGACATTTTTGGTGGGAATCTCAGGTGCCTCACCCTGTATATTGACCCCTGACGAGGTCAATGACAGATTTATTGGAATGCAATGCAGATGGTCCGTGAGAGTTTTATGTAGGAGAACAGGTGTTATATATATATATATATATATATATATATATATAAAGTTTTAGACCCATGGCAATGCAGAACAGCTTTTGTAATTTGGGATGGGTATTTCGTGGTGGGTTTGGCCCCTGCAGTGTAGAACTTGTTTAGAATGTGTTTGTAGGAGTACAGTGGATCGTGGTTAACGCTGTTGGGAGACTGCTAATCTAATAAAAATCTTTCTGAAAGCCAGCAATCTAAAAAATTGAGATCTCAGTAGGTTAATACGATATTTATGCACCTCTCACTGCACTTATAATAATAATATCTTTGACTTTATGAAAGTTCTCTCGACATCGATTTTCCAGCTCTATCAGCGGTAATAACTACGATTACAGAGATAAGTATTCTTAACTTAATGCGACAATCGCAAATTTAGCTTAAACAATGTTCGTTGTCAAGGTAAAGTTAAGGAAGAAATTGTTTGGGTAATGACTGTTAATATTAGACTGAAATACGTTCAAGCACTTGTAGAACAGCTTAGAGTGCACAGCGTGATCGAACAAAACTATTAATAAAGCGGAGGAAGCTTTCATTTTCTCGTGACGCCATGGAATTTATAACAAACGAAATAAATTTCCATTTGATACAGTTCTTTTGCGAGCTTCTTTTTTACCCGAGTCTTTTTCTCCTCGGTTTAAGCATACCGAGCAGCGTAGAATTTTATTTGAATAATACATAGTGAAAAGACACGGGGCCTAAATGTTTCATCCTTATTCATCAAGCAATTGATTAAGTAGAGCAGCTGGCTGTACACGCGTCCTCGATGACGGAATACTGATGTCTCAAAATTGAAAGTCTCATATTTATTCAATTTAGAAACGTACACCTCAATTCGTACCTTTTATCATTTAGATTCATCGTGCGATCAATATACGAATCGAATTAAAATTTATTTCGTGTGTCGAGGATGAAGCATGCTCAATGTTGTGGGAGATGCCTGAGGTCACTTGAAGTAACTTTTTCCTTTGCGAAAATGTTCTCAGCGGGCAGCTAATTATGGGTGCTGATAGCCGCGCGCTGATTGGCCCGTACTTTTGTTTAATAATTCCTTAGCAAGGCCGCGAAGAATATTTTCGCAAAGGAAAAAGTTACTTTAAATGTCTTTAGGTATCAGCCCGAGAAAGTACAACATTTTTGGGACAGGTTGTATACCGAGTTTAGGGGAGCTAGAAAAATTCGTTCAGTCTGCCAAGGCTGCCACGAGGATGCAAAAGAATAAAAAGGACTTCCGAAGCTATCTAAATTCGTATGTTGACTTTTAAGCAGAGTAACACGCGATACATTTCACAAAATCCGCGGGCGCTCGTTATCTATACAGTTTACTCTGTTGCATCTGCGTTGGGCAACGCGTGCGAAGGGGAAAAGGCAGAAAGAGCATAACGTCGTACGATTTCGCGAAGCGAATAAAAATGAGGACCACGCTCGGAGGGCAGTTTTAAACAGATTTTTTCCCCACTGAGCGTCATTCTCATTTCCTGGGCACGGGGCCGCGCTTTGCGCGTTAATTTCGCGACGGAAAATGGCAAACGGATCAAAGCCGGCGTCATCCCTATGAAAAGTTAAGACCTCGCGTACGCTCCATCCGGAATATGTGTTTCATTTATCACGAGGCGACGACCAGCGCGCGTTTAACTTGATTTCCCGTAGATTGCCTTTGGAACGGAATTTAAACTTACTAAATCACCGGCCGCCGGGGCTTTTCTTCCGGAAGCGGCTTTCGTCGCCGATAAAATCGACCGAATGAACTGCTTTTCTCGAACAGGCTCACTTTTTCTCTCTTTCTCTCTCGCTCTCCATTTTCTTCCTTTCTCTTTCTAGCGAAATAATTCAAGCGCGCGACTTCTAAGCACGAGTTATTCGGCGAGGGATCATTATTTTTAGCAGCCGGCCCGATATCGTTATCTCGAAATAACTCTCGAAATACCGTACCGCGAATCCTCCGCGAATTTATGGCCGCCGCGTAAGCCCCCGTACGCGGAACCGGTTTCCTGCTCGATGATTCTTTCCGGTCGATCCACTCGTTTTTGCATTTCCGTGTGGTTTACGAGCTCCCGTCCATTTCATACGCTTCATTCTTGTTAATGCATGGCGATTATTTAGAAGCTTTTTAGAAGCTTATGTTTCGCTGATGAGGAATCTCTTCGAAAATCAACATTAATTTCGACTAAGTAGCTCTCTAATATTTAAAATCAAATTGATGGCTAAAGATTTAAATTCGCAGAAAATAAAATCAGTCTCTCGATATGTTTCCGAGTTACGTTGCACAGCGACGTGAAAACCATGTTTTCCAGGAAGCCTGTCCGGTTGCAAAAATGGCCACGGTCGCTCCGTTTTTCGAATGCCATTAAATGGTTTTGCGAAAGTATATTCAGAAGCTCGCATTATCGGTATACAGTGACTCCCACTAGTATTCGGATACTCTTAAAAAGACGATGACTTTTTTAATATTGTACTATACGATTTGAACTTTTTTGGAGAAGCTAGAGCAACCAGTTTGCTACAGGATGTGAAAAAAGATTTTTTCAAAAATTGTAATTGATCAGAATTGTAGAAAAAATACTAAAAGCTGCATTTTACAACTTTTTTATGTGGGCCTATATTGAAAATTTAAGAAATACGTTTTGTAGATCTGAGTGAATTAAACATATTCTGAAAATTTCGTCAAAATCGGTCGACGTTGCAATGAGCTTACAAAGTTTAAAGATGGTAAAAATTGCAGATTTTCACGATTTTCGGCCTGTAACTGCAGTAAATCTAAGGATTCTTACATATTTCAATGCCTGTCGTTTTTTCCGCATCAACCGATTTCGATGAAACTTTCACAGTGCATATTGTTAAGGACTGAACTGAATTTCAGTAGCCATCTTGCATTTGGTGCCGTCTAAAAACTCGAAGGACCACCACTGATGTGGACTCTCGGTGTGAATGCACCGTCTGTCTCTAGTGTCTGGTTGATACTGAACTGCCCGATGCAAAATCTCTTACAACCACCCCTACGCTCAGGTCTACTGACCGCCCCTTAGGGTCCTCCCCAAGTGTACGATGGGAGTGACTGGACCGTTGGTGTTTCCCAGATGATTAATTTTCTACCTGACCTTCGGCACTGGGACTTTACGGTACGGTCTCTTGTACCTGTGAGGCTAAATTGAATGAATAAGTTAAGAAACCTTCTAATTGTGTTCGTTATTATGTGCCACGTGTTTACAGACCGGTCTACTAAAGAAATGGCAATGGCTCGATGCTACATCGGATTTACTGACGAACTCCCAGATGGTCGACCGTACCATAAAGTCATCCTTAGGGTCCTCGCCCTGACACATATAATTGACACAGATCTACAAAAGGTATTTTTAAAATTCTCAATATAGGCCCACAGAAAAAAGTTGTAAACTGCAACTTTTAGTATTTTTTCTACAATTCCGATCAATTGCAATTTTTGAAAAAATTTTTTTTCACATCGTGTAGCAAACTAGTTGCTCTAGCTTCCCAAAAAAAGTTCAAATCGTATAGTACAATATTAAAAAAGTTATCGTCTTTTTAAGAGTGTCTGACTATTAGTGGGAGTCACTGTATGTAAAATAGATCGATTGTTTTGGTCTCACTGCAATGGGACTGGCTTCATAAGTGGCCCGTCCGTCACCGAGAAGACAAAAGTGTCCCGGTCGCGTCGCGCGGAGGAACGTGACTTATTCAACGGGGTTTGCGGGCGTCGTTTGGTCCCGCGATCCTGTACGAGTGAATAACCGTAACAACGAGTAAATTACGGCTGGTTACGGTACGCGCCTGCAAAATGCATGAAACGTCGCGCGAATCCTCGTTCGGCCCGGTTCCGGCCGGCTCTCAGCGCCGCTGAATATTTCATCGCGATAACGGCATTTCGATTAACGATTTTACTTCTTCTTTTTTTTTTGTTCGCCCGTTTGTTCTTTTTTTGCTTTCCCTCCTCGTTCCCCGTTCTCTTTGTTCCCCGTTTTTTTTCTCTTCTCCACGATGTGTTATCCGCAATCTGGTCTCGCGCGGAGGCGGACACCGTTCGGCTTTTTTCTGGCCTGTTGTCACAATGGCGGCGTGTACAACGGTCCGCCTGTAACTCGGCGAACTGCACGGGGCTTTACATTTAATTACAAACTGTATCGCAACGGCCGAGCGCGATCGCCCCGCGAAATTCGCGGTCGCCGTGTTCCTGCTGATTTTTTCGCCCGATTTTTTCTGACATTTTCATGCCACGATAAAGATTGAAACTAGAGATGTCCTTTCGTAAACCAATACTTGATTGAGATAGAATAATTGGCACGCGGAAAAATTCCAGAAGTGGGCACTCTTTATCTGAACAGATTTTATGCAAACCGAGCACGATTACAGCAAATCCTCTATAAACGCAACAGCCTCGGGGGGACTCGGTTGCATTTATCGTAGACGGGACACTATTTTTGAGCTTTAAAGGCCGAGCCGAACGTAGAGAAGGACAGCGCGTGTAAACAGAGACCGCGCGAGGCCGATGCAACTGCGACTCCGCGTCGCATTAGTAGTGGTTTACACCGATATACCCGAGCCGAGATCAGATTATACAGTGGAGGGGATATTTTTGTTGCGATTATCGTGTACGGCCTTGTTGCGTTTATAGAGGATTTACTGTAGTGCCCTGGGCTGTAGTTTCGCAGAGTAGATGCGAAGCCAGACGGCTGTAGATTTGTCTCCGCGATTGAATTGCCGGTCTTTACGTAACAGAGCTGTGTTAGGAGCTGTGTTAACGGAATTTTACGTAAGTATGCCGCGATCAGCGATAATGCGAGATCCACGGCCGTGCGTTCTACACTGCCGCCGAGCCTTTTTCTTTTTTCCATTCTGTTCAAATGGCTCAACTGATTCTATGCATTTGCTAGCCTCGTACAGGTCCTACTACCACGATTTTGTATTTTACTTGACGGAATTGACGGAACTCGTGTCCACTTTGACTCACAGTTGTAAACGTTCATTCTACATTTTAATTCTCCTGTAGTTCCTACTATTAAGGGGGCACCCTAGAAATGTTCTGAATCAGAGTTGGGCATTAAGCAATTAGAATTTTAACCAAGATTGGTTGATTAATATCTATGTTTAAAAGAGGTAATCAATGAAAAATGGACGATTGAATCAATCGTTCGATGAAGTTAATCGTCAATCGTTGATTAAAAGAAGAAATCATCGAAAAATCGGAGACTAATTTAATCAATTGTTGAAGTTAATCGCCACACGGTCTATCCATAAATTGTAATAAGAAGGGAGAGAGAGACAGAGAGCGGAGATGGAGAATTGACAGAAATATATCTTAACAAATCCCCTTTATATAATATACCTAAACTTAGTTTACATTTTTTTCAGTATACATTCAGTTTTGATTCCGTATTTCATTTCGAAATTTCAGCAGTTAATCAATTATCCGATTGACGATTACAATTGGAAAGAATGTAATCGATAACCGCAATTAACGACTAAAGTAGGAGTTAATTGCGATTAACGATTGAAGTAGAAATTTATTCGTCAATCGTTGATTAAATTTTTGCCCAACTCTGTTCTGAATACATCTTTTACATAGTAACAATAATCCTTATAGAATTTTTAATTACAGATGGACTATCCAAAATGGTTCTTCTTACCAGGTCCTCCGGGTAATCCAGAGAAAAAAATTCCCAAAAACCATCTTTTTCGACCTCCCGAGCGAAATAGAAGATAACATCGTGCGAAAATTTCGAAACATTCTGTTTAACGTCGGGAATTTTTTCCGGTTAAAAAGGATATGGATTAGGTCGTGAATAGTTGATTCGACGGGGACAAAGTCGATGAATATTAATACACGAAAATCTATATTTGTCGAGCGTTCGTGGTAGAGTCATTACTTTCTATCTCGTTTTTCTGTCGTCATTTCGGCTAGAGACGCGTGTGTTTGTGTACACATACGCGGTCTACCAACAACGCGCTGAATGACGTTTATCTTTAGCGGAGTACATACAGAATGTTTAAAGTTTTTGCAACAGGATATAGCCGGGGTGGTTTATTTGATCAAAGTAAAAATACCGCCTTTAGTGATATTAGTAATATTGCACGCGGTGGCGATTGACACGCGCGGTTGCGAAATTGTTTGGCCACAAAAAACAACTAAAACCGTATTTTTTTCACATTATTATGACAAAAATGAATGGGTGAAACATAAATCTCTTCCTCAGCAGAAGAAAAAAATAATTTAAAATGCAGTATGTCGATTAGTAAAGAAATTTTTTATTTTGCATAAAGATTTACCATAAAGCTGTAGCTATTGTAAAATAATATAAATTTTCAGATATAAATTTAGTTGGATAAAAACGCTGCATCATTTTCAAAAACAATGTTTATCTTTATCCGTGTTCGTAAGAATTTTACGAATGATTGAATAGCTGTTTTCACATTCCCAGAAATAGTTAATTGCGTATGTTAAAAAATGTATCACGTTCAAAATCAAAAATTTGTTTCGCCCGGGAACGCTGTTTCTTTATACGCGGCTGCCTAATCGCTACTCGTAACACGATTACGAGGGACTCACGAAAAGCGTGACGCCGCGTTAATTGCGGCGACTCTAGAAATCATCCTAATCACGAAGCCAAACGGTCTCCCGATTTCTCATTTCAGTGGCAATGCAATCAGCTGACGGTGTTATCTAATTGAACGCGAATGGAGACCGTAAACAGCCGAATTCAATTCGCTGATTATCGGATGGCGCGCCGATTTTCGACAAACAGCAAGCTTTTTACCTGGAACCTCTCGAGGCCGTGGTAATAGACCTCCGAGAATCGGTTGCGCCACGCTGCCTCGGCTGCATAATTTTATCGGCGACGGATCGCACAATCGGGTCACATTTATTAGCTCCTCGAACGATTATTTTCTCAGGTATGAACACCGTGTTTTTTTTCCTTAATGCATCGTTTGTCGGCGGGTAATTCAGCCTGTGCGAACTATGCAACGCGTAGCTTGAAAAGTACCTACTCGATTGATTTTCGATCAATTCGGAACAGGAAAAATGATTCGGATCATACAAAAAGTTGTTTCTGAGAATTGTGTACTTTCCTTGATTGTTAATAACTTCGGAGTAACTTTATCATTTAATAGAGATTTGAGGGATCAACACGAGAGACTCCGATAAAAGAAAACAAAAAATCCTGAAAATGCCTGAACAAATTAGGGACAGTTCAAGGGACCCAAACCGCAAGTCGACGGCAAACTAATCCGTCACGCGGCCGCAGCGAAATTCCGTAACGATCGTGCAGAAATTCCGCAGCGGAGCCCGTGAGCGTTTTCGGCGAGTTCTTTGTCGCTTCGGTTCGCGTGCAGGCCATGGTTCCACGGGATCAGAAACCGACAATCACGAGTCGGCCGTACCGTCGCGTCGAGCAGACTATAGAGTACGGTTTCGCGCACAACGATAGAAGAAGGCGCGCGTATATCGTCGGCACACGGACAGACACAAGGGAACGGAACCACGCAACATGGCAACCGTGGCAGGACGTTGACGATGGTTATACGTAGAAGTTCCAGTGGCAGGGGGTCAGTGTAAAACGGCCTTTTGTCCGCAACGTGTCGAACGCCATACGAGCCGATTTTACGCGGTGTCAACGCCGGGGGATCGTGCGAGAACAAATTTCGAGGGGCACCAGCAGAGGATCCGCTTTCGCACCGTGGATTCAGTGCCCGTGGCACCCGTCGCTGATTAATTCTCGCTGAACGTTCGGAAATCGACCAAGGTAAATCGACCGCGGTCCCTCGGGGACGGTGGACGCCGTCTGCGAAATCGGCCCAATACGCTAGCGCCGAAAAAACTGCAAATATAGCCCATACTCCAATATGTATATCGACATGTTCGTAGAAAGATACACTATTGTTAGTGTCTTCTCGTTAGCCTTCCACCTTAGAGGACATTTTTTAAAGCGAGTACAAAATGTGCAAAACGTTCCAGTTAGTCGACCAAGATAAATCGACTTCAACGACCCCGGGGGATGCCTTATGCGAAAAGGGACTAACATATTAGCGCCGGAAAACTGCTCCAAAATATAATAACATATTCTTAGATAAATACTACATGCATTGTGTCTGTGTCCCCTCGTTATCCTTCTATTTTATTAAATTTTCTAAGTCAAACTGCCCAGAAAGTTTGTTATGACTAGACTCCGGATTATATGCACTTATGGCAAAACTGAGTAGGTGCAAATTGGACTTTAACCGTATTAATATATTATTTTCACTATATTCAAATTATTCGTGAAAGACATACTTTTCCAGTTAGCTTCTGTGTCTTACAATTACGATGCAGAAACTTTTCATTTTGCACGAAGATCCGGAGTCTAGTTAGGACAGTATGTCCCGCGGGAGTTGTCCTCTACGAGACAAGATAGGGTGCATATGTCTCAGCACAAGCAGTCTTTGTCCTCTTCGTTGACTCAGCCACATGTGCGTGGGCCCACTCTCGACGTTTTCAACGTTAATAGGTTCTTTTGTGGATTCAAGGGGCATGCGATTACAGGAAACGTGTTCAGCAACGCCAGAGCCTTCTCTTCGAGAATCTTCGCTCTTCTGTCCGCGGAGTCTGGGGATTTCTTACTTCTTGCTATGCTTGGGGTACGGTTATTTCTGGATGCGCTGTGTTTCGTTGCTTCGCTGGCCTGTCGGTCGTGTACGATGATTATATCTTTGCTTCACTCCAACGCACACAATTTTTATTTTGCATAAAAATTCGTAGATTAGTCATGAGACACACATCAAGCATGTAAACGTCTTTATACACGAAGGGGTCGAGTTGTAGAAATAATTGACGGACAAGGATTATATAACGAACGAAGAAAAATCTGTCAAAAATAAAGAAATCGATACTGTAAATAGTGTACATCAACGAGACTGAAGCCATTGCGCCAAGATCGAATGTGTTTTCAGATTCCATGGTCCCCAAACAGATAAACGAATTTCTACAAGAAGTAAACACTTGTGCTGTCCTGGTCGGTGACCGCACCTTGCCCCCCTACCTCCCCCAACCGGTTCGATCGCCTTTGTTCTAAACAGATCTGAGCCGAGTGGTCTTCAGGATCTCGCAGTTTTATTGTTCTCGGAGAATCTTTACATCCTTGCCGATCGATCGTTCGATTGTTGACTCTTCTATCTTCGTCGAAGACCGCAAACAGCTCTCGTACTGTTTGCAGATTGTTTGCCACTGTTTATAAACCTCTGATTGCGAATAGCTTGTAGACGATACAGATATAGTCGCCTGTTTTTGATTTAGATTAGAATTTCAGTGAATCACAGGCGACGTCACTCTACGATCTGTGTGGTCCGAGTTTTGTCGTTTTCATTTTTTATCATCTAGCCGAGGGTCGATGTTAGTCGCTAACGGGAAGATAGTTGTTCGTAGAATTTGACGACCTCTTATGGATTCGAAAAAAACCACTGATAACGAGTGACGTTCGCACTGACGTCACTCGCCGGACGCGACGAGTGGATGCGTGGTTCAGAACAATTTACAGAGTACATGTAAATTGAGTTTGGTGTGTACGTAGTGTTGTGTTTGGGTATGGTAGAACTATGTACATGCGAGCTGTACCTGACTGTTTGAGAGATTAAGCCCCGTTTTCACATGTCGATTCAATGTATTTTCGGAGCATTTGTCTTCTATACAGCGTGTCCCAAAGATGTTGTACTTTCTTGAAAGGGGAGAATGCCTGAAGTGATTTGAAGTAACTTTTTCCTTTGCGAAAATGTTCTCCACGGCTTTGTTGAAGAGTTGTTGGCGAAAAACACGGACCAATCACAGCGCGGCTACAGTCGAGTGTGGCGTTGGCCGAGTCGGCATCCGTCCGCAATAGCTGCGCGCTGATTGGTCTGTGTTTTTCGTTAATAACTCGTCAACAAAGCCGCTGAGAACATTTTCGCAGAGGAGAAAGTTACTTCAAACGACTTTTGGAATCAGCCCCAAGAAGTACAACATTTTTCGGAAATCTTGTATATTATTTCTTCTTTGCACATCAATTGTTAGGCTGTGTGATCGCAATTCTTCAGGAATCCTTATCTGGAAATGGTAACACAAAGTTGTAATAGCAACTTTTGTTTTCTCTGTAGTTTTGCTTCTGTCTCACTTGCGAAGTATAGTACCGTTAAGAAATTTCTGTACACAATTCAGAATAGAATAGAAAGTAAAAGACGAGTTACACTTTCGTTGTTGCTTCGTCTTTTGAAATATCCGTTTATATTTTGTTTACCGTTCATCCAGCAATTCGTCGAACATATTCGAGCTCAAAGTAAATTGTTACGAATCATGTTGCAAAAATAGTGAATGATAAACTGTACAAGTACATACACAAGATTGTTGCTTAATACTTCCGCGACGTTGTCATTTTTACCATCAGCAGCGAACGTAATTCGTACGTACATTATGTATTCCTTCGTACGTAGATTAACCTTTCGCTTCGCGATATCGAAGCAGTCTAGTGCTGAACATTTCACATTCAATCTTTTGCGACCTATTAATCCGTGTTTTTTTATTAAGAGGTTATTAATATTTTTAGGCGAGAAACCGTAAGGCGAGAAGTAATAATTCAAACGAAGGGTTACAGGGGTTAATTAGATGCAGTAATATAGAATTCCTCAATTTGTCACGGTATCTCCGCTCAGATGAAGCACATGGCCGCGCCAATTAATCGGAGTCTTGTTTTTGACGTCGACTATAGGCTACCAATGACCCACATTACGCGGAAAGTATTAAAACCGTCCGGTAGTCGCAGACTGTGAACAATGACACATTTGCAAGTGACGCGTACGTGTGAATGCAGTTTCCGATAACAGTTGAGGTTCGCCATCGAGTCACAATCAGCGGTTCTATATATATGTATGTACTCGTTTCCGGGACATCTACCCTTTTCCACTGGTAAATAAAACATTAGAAAAATTTCTCAACGAACTGACACGGTGCTTCATCCATTATAATATTTATATTGTCTTACAAAATGAAAACAAAACGAACGATACAGTGTAGTATCGAAAGTGCATAGACATTTCATAATTAGTAATCAACAGTTAAACATTTTTCAATGAATGTCTCGTTTTTCACATGCAAAATGGAGAAAAGAGAACAGCTAAATCTAAAAACATTCCATTGCATGTACACTTCTGAAAATGATTTATTCTTTCAACTCAATTTATGTCGTCGATGTAAATGTTTCTGCGTACATGAAAAATTTGGGAATGTCATAATAAAGAGTATGCACTAAAATAGTGCTACCTGAATGAATTTTATTCCGAATGATCTGAATTTGATTCTATAAGAAATCTAGTATACTTGCAATCATTTATTCACTTGTACCGATACCAACTGTTTAAGGAAACTCGTAAGTTCCCATTTGATCCAGCACAGTGACGAAGGAGCTCATTAGCAGATATCCGGCAGATAAAACGTTGACAGGACTCAGGATGACCGAGCCGCGCAATATTTCCTCGCCGTAGTTCACGGCAAAAACCGCAGGTATATCCGCGGATTTACTATAACTCCGAAGCATCCGGCGTGAGGGGGGCTTAAAGTTCCGCGGGAAACGAGCATCGCCTCACAAAGATGTCCCAAGAAATTTCCTCGATTCCGGGGGAACGTCTGCGGTTTCTTTCGATTTCCGGACAACGTTATACCTTTCGCTTGGAAAAACTTGCCAGAAGCAAAGAGGGGGAAATCAGCGGATCGGAAAGGGTGTATCGGATTCGAGGGTAAACTCATGCAACGCCATTCAGGCTGCGTTTCTTTCGTTCATGTTTACACGGGAGTGGGCGGTGTTAGGCGTTTTCGTGGAATTTAAATTTCGGACGGATTGGGACGAACACGAAACCAGTCGAGCCAGCTGAAACGGGTTGTTCCCCGTTCTGTTGGGTCGGCTTTGACCTGCCAGGTAACGTCGGGTGTCACGAGCCGAGTTTCAATCGCGGGCTCTGCTCCAAGGATGCCTTGGTGCACGCGATGCCCGTTCCCCACGACAGAAATATCGATTTTCTGTTTCCGCGTGCCTCGAACCACCCCAAACGCTTCCATTTCGAATCTCCCGCGCTCAGTCATCCACTCGGAAAATCAGAGAAACCGCAAACACCGTTGCTAAAGCAATTTCTGCGGTCTTTGCCGATGTTATAACGCCCTTTTGGAAAATATATACAGTACTGTGAATATTTGTAGACTCGAGCACATTTTCTGTAACGTTGTTTCATATGTAACCAGTAGACTGCGGATTTTTATGCAAAATAAAAATTGCCTGCATTAGTTGCAGGACACGGGAGCTACGCAGAGATTAATTTCTTTCTCCAATCACTTTAAAACAGTAACACTCAACCTTGGAGTTTATGGAGTCCAATCGAAGGACATCCTTAGCAGATGTGAAATTCACTTTCAATTTGTTAGAAACCTTTAAAAAACAGGTTAATTTTTAAGCGGTTTAAAATTGTTCTACATTCGGAAGCTCAAGTAGAAGAAGTTTGATACAGTTTATTGATCAGGCGTAAGAACCTTTTAGTAATTGGACTTGTTCGTGGAAAATATGGAGTCCAATGGAAAAGTTCGGAAAGAAGTTAGGTTCAATTTAACTAGCTTCAAATTGCTACAGATAATTTGAAGGCTGAAGTAGAGAAAGGTCGATATAATTTATATCGGTCCAAACAATCTTCTAGTTATCGGACTTGCTTCTGGAATATATGAATAAATTTAGTACAACCTATTTCGCTTTCTGTACGGTAGAATCCTTCAGAAACGACACAAACTTTGGTATAACTGTCTAAAAATTACCTGAAATACCTCAAAATAACCGGACGTATATTTAGATATTTTAAAATTTTCTGCATAAAATTTGGGAGCTACAATAATGATTAGACTGCGGATTTTATGGATTTATGACAAAAATGGGTACGAACAATTTAAAGCAGTGGACATGTGAAAAATATTTAAGACCATCAACATGTTAGTTTCAACTTAATAGGGTAATTAAAAAAAAATACAATTTTTATTTGGCTGCTGTGTCCTGCAATCAATGCAAACATTTTTTATTTTGCACAAAGATCTGCAGTCTAATAATGATTAGCCCAGTCTCCGGTCGCGCCTAAAATGAAGTTCAATACACAGTGCAAAACTGGAGATCGTTAATTCAAGTAAGTTTGATTAACACTAAACCTACCAACACCGGTCAAAATGACCGGTTCCAGGTTTTTTATTTTACAATTAGAAAAATAATAAAACTGATTTCACAAAGAACGATTGTATTAATATCTTTAGTAGTGCACGTATTACAATAGAAGTCATACAAAGCCTAAATAAAATCAATCTTGTCATTTTTACAAGGGAACATATACCAGTTAATTTTAAGGCTCGGTAGGTTTAGTGTTAAATATCAACTTAAATATCGACATCCAAATGAATGTCGGATCGGTTTTGCAGTTGCAACAATAATAGCGATCCAGTCTTCGTGTGCAGCAGACCCGATGCATACCGGTTACCAGAACAAATTATCTTTTCGTCCCACTCCAGGTAGACCTTTGGCTGCATAATGTTCTCCTCAAGGTCTAGCCAGCGTGACGTCAGGTCATCAGCCGACTGCGTATTCACGACATACACAGTTTCTTCGGTATACATAAACACTTGTGCGAGACACCGTTCGAACGCGAGATCGATTCGGGGCAAGTGCTAGATGGAACGGAAAATTCTGTCGGAATGTCAGCCAAAGTGAATGGAGTATATTCCGGGGGACACACTCTCAGGCTCTCCCAAATCTATCTCAATGTCAACAGCCTCGGGCCGACCGGTTTCGAGACCCTCCTCCATTTTTAAATATCGTCCCGTGACCTGGAACACTGTTTCCAGCTGCCAGACCATTACGTCTCTCTAGACTACATTATGAAATGATAGCGCCTATACGTATACACCATTCGGAAAAACTTGCGCATAATTTTACGGCCTTATTATACCACTCGTTGCAATAACGTGGAGCCGAATGGGTCGAAACGGTGGAAAAATGAAAAATACATTGGTATGATTATAGGCTGCGTAACGCAAAGGGTTCGTCGCTTAGGGTGTCTCTCTGTTCAAGCCAGTTCTTAGTTGGAAAATAAGTTCCAAATTGTCTGTGAAAAATAAAAATAAAAAAGACATACTGATCGCGCGCGAACTGGGATGACAGTTTCTATATTTATTATGTATTCATTATTAGAAGAGGTAAAAGTTATTATACAAATGTTTACTGATAGCTGATCTGTGGTCTCCTTTATTAGCAGAACGCGAACTAAAGTATCTGAAATAAATGTTTCAGTACGATGACAATTTAGACATCATGAATTCTCTAGTACAAGGAATGAAATTCTATTTACGAGTCTATCAATGTGGTCAAAAATTGCCTATAACTTTACCGATCTTTTTATTTTACTGCTCTTTACAAAGATGTTTATAAGCTATAAATACTACAGTTCTATAGTCTACTAACAATAATGGAGTATGTCCGGACTGAAAGAGTCTCCACCCTCGATAACATCCCCTTTTCCCTATAAAATTTACATGATGCCGTATTTATGATCAATAGTCTGCGGAGTTTATGCATTTACGAGAAAACTGAGTACATAAAACGCAAACTAGTAACAGTAATGTCACTTTCAATACCTGCAAGCGATTAAAATTTCGAACTACATTGTCCACGATTGCCCAAAAATATCATTAAAGAGTGTTCCCGCGTTCTTTAGAAGTTGTAGGGCCTAATTCAATTTCAAACGTCTTCCCCACAAATTCTCAGCACCGCCCACGTCTCTCGCGAGAAGCCCGCATAAAAACGGTGTCTGTTGTCAATGGGTGCAGCGATTGCCCAAAAAATTTCCATGAGAACTCCGCTATTAAAGAGAATCCTCGTCTTCTTTAGAAAATGAAGAACCCAATTCAGTTCCAAACGTCTTTCCCACAATTTGTCGGCACCGTCCACGTCTCTCGCAAAAAGTCCGCATGAAAACGGCGTCTGTTATCAGTGGGAACAGCGATTGCCTCGAAGTTTCGCCAAGGTATCAGTCCCTAAAGGACGTTCCTGCTTTCAATGTATCAATCATCGCGAGTTCCGAAGAGTCGAGCAGTTTTCGACGTGGCACGATCCGCATTCAAATGAAACGCCTCGGGAACGAGATCTCGGAACTTTCCGATGGCCCCGGCACGTGAACAAGGTCTGAACCGACGCGTCTCTCCCTCTCTCTTTTCCTCTTTCATTCTCCGTGGCTCGCTCCCTCCTTCTTTCTCTAGCATTCAGTTTCTCTATCCTCTCGTTTTTGCGCGCCGGTCGAAAGCACAGAGAGACATTTGCTTTCGGTCGATCAAAAACGGTCCTCGAGCGCGTGAAACAACTCGTACAATGCCGTCGAACAACCGGGCCGATTCCGAAGCCCCCGTCGAAGTATGCGCTATGTGTGTATACCTACATGGAAACCGTGTTCCCATGCGATACACGTTTCCCCGACGCTCCACGGGATGGATGGGAACAGGTTCGCGAGGAAAATATGCGGCCATTCATCCGCCGGGAATGACAATGAACAGATAAATGACGTCCACGTGTCCCGGCGCGGCGCGCACGAGAAAAAGGTGATCGGATTCGTTTACCGACGAGGACCGTGCGCGTTCGCCATAACTTCGCATGCTTCTCGCGTCCGCGACCACGACAGCCTTGTTCTCCTCGTCCGATAGTCATTCTTTGTTACACTGACACGAATCTATCATACTCGGCGTCGCGCCGCGACCGTAACTCCGAATTTTTGTCAGTTTACTATCTTGATCACGATTTATCGTGCCGCGACTTTTTATAGAAATAAACGTGGAAAAATGTTGTTTTTAGCGGCAACTTGTAGCTCTCGGTTGGCGTTTATATAATAATTGTTTACGGCTTCTGCGAAAACGCATGTGTGTCACGAGCGTTCTCAATGCACCGTCGGCGGCAGGTTGCTGATTGAACGTTTCCTGCAACATTATGTAAAAAATTCTCTTTGTCAATACTTCCTGGTATCTGCGGTAGATGCAACGCGTGATACGCGTATAGACACAAGCTCTTGATTTGACCGGTTGTACCCGGAGAGGCGTGCGATTAACCGGTTAGCAACCGATTGTTCAGTTAGCACTCGGCTACCGCAGGTAATATTGTTACGGTTAACCGAATGCCCACGCGTTACCGTTAACCGGATAATGCTATTTAACGAGTTACACTGGTTTTTCGTCGGGCTCTCGCAAGCATAATTGGATCCTCTGCAAAGCTCCTGCTAATTGTGTACAAACACTCTTGGGGCACTCTGCACCAGTATCGCCAGATGAGGGGATGGAGCACGAATCGAGGGGAAAGAGTTACCCCCTCCCTGCCAGTACCGGACACATGCACGACAGAGACGAAACGCGTCACGTGAATAGCGTCGTGGAAGGGGAAGGTAGAGTGGGGACACAAGTCTCTTGATCTGGCGACACTGCTCCAAACCTGCGACGGTAACTGTCAAATCCATCGGGTCTTTTTTCTGCCCGAACCGCATGTTAATGCTTTCACCCTCCCACGGCTGTGCCTAAGTCTATTTTGACGGGGAACATCCAAATTATCATTTAAGAGGCTTTTTCCAGGATTGCAAGGGTACGGGATTCGCGTTCTCATTTCTCGATAATACAAAAATACAAAAATACTTTTTCAGTAGTCTGATCGGAGGCTAGATAAAAGATCGATTTAGGGCGCTATCGCCCTCAAAAGTCCTATTTCTTCGTTTACGAGGCATAATTTGCATTATCCGCCCCTTTACTGTCCGACAGCCGTGCTTTGCACGGAGAGTGATCGTATACCCGGACACTATTTTTTGATTTATGACTGCGTCTACCGCGCCGACCGTGCCGAGCGATACTTCAATAGAGAGCCGAACATAGAGAAGGACAGAATGAGTGTTGGCAGGCAGTGGAGTGGGTAGACAGTGATCGTGTCCACGAACCCGGACAGTAAAGGGGCGTTTACTATAGCTATTTTCATAGCTACATGCTGCCGAACAATGCAAATTACGCCTCGTAAACGAAAAAATAGGACTTTTGAGGGAGATAGCGCCCTAGATCGATCTTTTATCTAGCGTTTTTGACTATTGAAAAACCCCGTGTTTGTATTATCGAGAAATGAGAACGCGAAACGCGTACTCTTGCAATCCTGGAAACGAGTCTAACGCCTTCAGTACTCAATTTGTGGCAATTGAACTAACTGAATTGAAATAGCTGTTTCATTGAAGATAGACTAGACTATCGGAAAGACTAATGTGTCTACACGAGATATCATCAAAAGTAAGCATTGCCAATTATATAGCTATAACAATCGTCCGTTGTCCGAGGATTAACTAATAGCCTAATCTTGCCCTTTTCGATTAGTACTGCATAATCGTTGCACGTCTACAATTTTTATATCAAGAATTAATAAGTAGTTCCAATTTGAGGGTTTTAATAAAAGCTTACTTTTAATTTAATACGATAAATCATTTTTGTACGTTTTCACTTCTTAAACGTTCTTTTTGTACCTTGTCGAAGATAAACTCGTAACTCATTGTTTCTCGATAGGAATAAACGAGGTTCTCGTAAAGGGCTTTGAAAAATGGTTTTCGTTTTACTTTTGCTGTAACAGAATGAGGAAGGTTGTTTGTTATAAGCGACTCGGCTCATGAATAAGCAATGTTGCACCGATCAAAGCTTGCTCTGCAAGCAACAACGGCTTTAGAAGTTCTTCGCCGTTCGAATATTAAACCGAGTTACCGTATTTTGCGCCCGACAAATAGGAGATAATCGAAATGTTCTCTCCGTGATCCTCTTTAATCTCCTTACCATATTTAATCGGTTAACACTGTTATGCGAATTTTCAGACATCGCATTTACCCGCAACCCACGTCTGAGCGATAAGCTTGCTCGCGTGCGCGCTCGAAGATCGCTGTTCCGATTCGTGAAATTCAATCGTTTAGTTTATTTGCAGTATTTATCTGTTTCATTATTAAGAGGAAGTGGAAATCTCGACGTAAATCAAAGATTGTAGCTGAGAAACATCTACGTAAACTTTGTTACAAGCTTTGAACAATTAATTCGATGAAGTAATTGCAAGATTTGACAATCTCTTTGAGCAAATTGAAGTTGATAGAAAATGCAGATACTAAAGAGCAGATTGAGTTCATTTTTCTGAGAATCTCCAACTGTGTCTGATTGTCATACAATAATTTTAAAAATATTTCCTATTCTCACAATTCTCGAAATCGCTTAATGTAGAATTTGTTGATTATAATTGTGCTGTAATGCGCGACTGATTTATTTAATATATGCGATTACGAATGATATCAAAGAGTAAAACAAAAACGAATGAAAACTATATTTCCAAACGTACGAGGTAAATCTAAAACAAGTAAAATAATGAACGGAAAGACAACGGAAACGTTCATCTCCGTCGAGTTTATAGGAAATCGATGTCGTTTAATAAAATTATAGTCCTCAGACCGTGCATTATCTCTGCCGCGATTATTTCAAATCGAGCTGCAATATCTCGCGCAACTACGAAATTCGTTCGCGGACCGTTCGCGAACCGGTTCGACACTCGTTTCGCGCGAAATTTATGTATATCCCGTGTTTCGACGGCGATGTATCATCTCGCGTCCGTGACAAGTAATTAAGCGGCCGTTTCGCCGGAAAATAACGCGGCCGTCCCGCTTGTCCCGCTTTGATCGCGCGCGCCCGCGCGTTTAGTTTGATTTTTAAAACGGCCGCGGCTGCTGCGAAAGGAATATATTAATGACGACGCGATTAACTACCTATGACCCGCCGGAATCGATTTCCGAGTACAATTCACCCGTGAGAATCGAAGAACCTCTCGAAAGTTCGTTTTCATACCGACTGACTAATTTTAGAATTGATTTTATTCGGGTCATTTTAATTGTTTATTTCTTTCCTGCATCGCGGACGGCAGAGTTGGGCATTAATCAATTAAAATTTTAACCAAGATTGATTGATTAATGTGTACGATTAAAAGAGGCAATCTGTGAAAACTGGACGATTGATTCAATCGATTGATGAAGTTAATCGTCAATCGTTGATTAAAAAAAGAAATCATCGAAAAATCGGAGACTGATTTAATCAATTGTTGAAGTTAATCGCCACACGGTCCTCCATAAATAAGGAGGAAGTGAGAGACTGGGAGCGGAGATGGAGAATTGACAGAAATATATCTCAACAAATCCTTTATATAATATACCTAAACTCAGTTTACATTTTTTTCAGTATGCATACAATTTTGATTCCGTATTTCGAAATTTCAGCAGTTAATCATTAATCAATTATCCGATTGACGATTACAATTGAAAAGAATGTAATCGTTAACCGCAATAACGACTAAAGTAGGAGTTTATTATATTTATTATATATATTCGTCAATCGTTGATTAAATTTTTGCCCAACTCTGGCGGACGGTTTACACGATGTTGTTGAATATGCATTCCTACTTTTATACTTTCTTAGGTCGGAGTGCAGGTCGTGAATATGCGAATATTGCCGTTGCGTAACGCGCCGAAACGTCATCCATTAGGAACAGGCTTTTTGTGTACCGAGATGGGACTCGAACTGTTAGTGTGTTGGCGTTGTATAATGTGGTCTGACTATGATCAATACACCATTTGAATAGTTTAAAATTTCATCTCCAAATCAAATGGAATCTCCAATTGTTAGTACAACAATTTCGTCTGTGCATAACAGACAATATTTTAAAATCACAGTAATGTTAACCGAAGCGATGCTGGCGTGTTTCGCCGAGGGCATCGCGGGCGTTAAACAAATTAGCGGGTATGTATCGCGAAGCGTTTCGCCGTGAGAAGTTCGAAGCGTTTTAGACTTGGCTGTTGCAGGAACAAGCTCTTTAATTTTCACCGGGGAGTGATAGTCTGATTGATTGTTAGTCATAGTCATAGCAAAATAGTCATTAGTTAAAACCCTTTTAATTAGTTATTCATAACTACATGGCACTAGTTAGTCACAGCTCTAAGTAATCGTTAGTTATTGCTTATTAGTTATGATTAATCATTAGTTCTAATAAACTAATAAGCAATAACTAACGATTACTTAGAGTTGTGCCATGTAGTTATGGATAACTACATACAACTAAGAAGGTTTTAACTAATGACTATTTTGCTATGACTATGACTAACAATCAGTCAGACTATTAGTCATTTTTAATTATTAGTTGATTTATGCTCAACTCTGATTTGGAGGTCCGATGTGGTGGGAGCCTTTGTGGATTGCTCGATCAGCTGACAGTCGATCCCCGGGGACCGATGTATCTTCGGTTCCATCCGAGGCAGCTGTCTTGCTTGAGGGTAGACGGGTAAAATGCTTCGCCGTCGATCCTGCCCTCTTTTTCGCTTTTTTTTTGCATCTTGACGACGAGTCCTGCAGGAGAGTAACCTTGAAGCAGCTAGCAGCGCTGCCATGATCGCGTCCCCGTCGTTTCTCGGCTGTGTTATTACAGATAACGATAACATGGCGGGAGACGGTATATACAGGGCTCCAGAAATATTCGCGTCGCATCCTCCTGCTCCTGGATGGGGACGGCCTTTATTGCTCGCCGCGAAAATGATAGGCAGTTTGTTCTTCGTCGCGAGTCTTTTAATTTACGGCGAACGCCTCGTAAGTTCCAATTACCGCTAAACGACGCGACGGTCCCGTTCCCTTTCCCGTCGAGATAACGAAGCTCTTTTGTCGCCGAAAAATGTATCACGCGTTTAGGGCACCACCAGTTACGCTCGCACGCGAACCGCGTGCCAAGCGGCAGACGCAATTGCGGGATTCGTGAATTTTCGGATGACACACGCTTCTTTCCGAAGAAAACGCGCTGCTTGGAAACCTCTTTCGCAATTGGCCCCCTTATAGATGAGGACGTTCTTCCGCAAACATTGCAAATTTTTTACGATTTTTGTGGGACGCGAATACAGAAGGAACAGAATATTAGAATTTTAATAATAAGAACGAATTAAACAAAACAGTATTTAAAATTTAGCACACAAGCATTGAAGGAAAATATAATTACTAGTATACGGGAAACAGCTTAAATCATCTACGAAAGTGCTACGACTTTTATTTAATCTATTTCATTTGATGGCTGACAGGATTCCCAATATTCTAAACTAATTTCCGCTTAACTCCCGTTCGCGTAAATTACGTTTGCATAACGATGTGCAATCTAGTTATTAGTCACGATTCGGTAAACGAATCATGGATTCTATATTAAAGATTAGATGTATACGTGTCCCATGCGGTTCATAATTGTAATTTCATTATTATTTTTAACTCTCTGTCGTATATGGAAGATTGAATCAGAGTTGGCTAGTTGATATTTTGCTGGTTGATATTGATTGAATTATTGTTATCTGAAAAATGTATAACTTACTTTGAGTCACGCTTGTTATAAGTTCTACACCGCATGACTCATCATCACTGATGACCTACGCGATCTGTATGCGGGGTAACATTTTGATTAGGCGGAAATCATGGTTCGCGGTTCCATTTCAGAATATGCTGCGGAAGCTATATTCTGTAATATAATATCACAAGGATAGAACGTAAAACATACTGATAAAAACGCGATCGCGGGATAACGAATCAGACTGCAGAGAACTTGTTGACACCAACTCTTCTATAGGGCAATGAAATGAATATTAAACAAAGAAGATAAATTCTGCAAATGTTCATATTCAATTCTCAGCCTTCTTTCCCCTTCTACGACACCATTCCCCCACGCTTCCACCACAGCCCGGTCACAGATCTACAAAACGTATTTTTTAAATTTTCAATATAGGCCCACATAAAAAAATTGTAAAATTTTAGTATTTTTTCTATAATTCCGATCTATTGCAATTTTTGAAAAAATTTCTTTTCACATCCTGTAGTAAACCAATTGCTCTAGCTTCCAAAAAAAGTTCAAATCGTATAGTACAATATTAAAAAAGTTATCGTGTTTTTTAGTGTCCGAATATTAATTCCGGCCACTGTATACCGCCGGTGATCGAACCCGTCCGGAGGGCCTAGCTGCCTATAAAAAAATACAATTTAATTTACTATTTGTCAATGCAAATAATAATTGAAATTGTATTTGTAAATAACAATTAACTATCATTTCAAATAATTCATTTAGACTTGCTCAAATAATAAGTAATTATTTTTGCTTTTAATTTGAGTATCCAAATAACAAATAACTTGTTATTTAAATTTTTATTTATATAATTATGTATTTAAATATTGCCCAACACTGCATAGAGAGGGTAACTATTTCTCCCCTCAATTCGAGTAAATTCCCCGCATCTGACGACTCTGAGTATACCTCAATGAGCCATCTACTTCGAAGATTATTCTCCCGAAGTGACTCGCTTGCAAGAGAAATTGTCTCGAGTTCGATCCAGCCGAAGTCATGCTAGATCCCGGAGAACTCGGCTTCCACGAAGGCCGTATTAAGTGGATTTATAGCAGCCAGATGGGAGCAATTAGATAAAACAATTTCGTCGCGTTCGACGTACAAGGTCGCGTGCAACCGCGGCAGATGGAGATCACCAGGAAAGCTGGATCAGCCATTCACAGATAGGAGATAAAAATTCTCCAAAAATACGCACAGACGAAATTAATCGAACCGTCAAATCTCATTGATGAGCGAACCTTCATAGTATCTGTTAAACATTCTTGAATTTGTTGCACAAACTTCTCTCCTGTGGGAGACAATCCCCATAATTCATGATTTATTAGAACATTTCTTTTTATTCTATTAGAATTCATGATTTATTAGAATATATATTAATATATATTTTATTAGAATATAATATCTCATACTTAATAATTGATTAATAATCTAAACAATATTGTGAATAATGGTACAGCAATTTTGAACGGCGACTTTGAGAGTCATCCCCCGACTGCCAAGGGGTTACAATAAAAATTTTCAAATAGAAAAGATAAAATGTTATTCCAAGAAAAAATGATCATATTTGCACAGAGATCCACAGTCTGGTTATAATTTCGGGTCGAGCCACGGAATAGGCATTCTTTGCGGTTTTCGGTGGATCGATCCTAGAATCGCCTAATCGCGTCGGCCTAGTGCACGCGGAAGGGCAGCCCGTATAATTTACATGGCGTGTATGTGTGTGTACGTCGACCAGAAAACAGCCGGTGAAAGTCATTGGGCGGTGTAGTCGCGCCGGTGCTTCCGAGCGATTCGTTTCTTGCCTGAAATCCCCGCAGCCAATCGATCCTCCGTAGGATTCGTCTTCTCTATCCTGGGAATCGGGCGGTCGACAGTGCGCTGTGCTTTTCAAGGTGTGTTTTTCATATTTCGACCTCGATCGTCTCTACAACCATCTTTTCCTATTTATGCACGGGCAAATTGCTTCGGCGCGGCGCGGCGCGGCGCGGCGCTGCAATAATATTCGCTGGAGGGACTCGCAACGTGTCAGCTTTTCGGCAGCGAGACGCAGCGAACCGCAATGTTTACGAAACATCAGCAGTAGATGATGTTACCCAAGAATGCCGCGCAGTAAATCTGAAAATTCTATCCCGAAACCGAGAACTTACCCAGACGGAAGCACAACAGTATCACCGCGGCGCAAGTTCGATAGTTAAATCGCTCTCCCACGCGATGCTTTCGACGATTCCAGCGGTGACACGCTCTATTAATTCGTTAAAATTTCATGGTTGTTTGTGCTTTAACTTTCGTGCGAGTTTAAGGCGATAGACTCGTTTCCACGATTGCAAGGGTGCGGGATTCGCGTTCTCATTTCTCGATAATATAAAAATGAAGTTTTTCAGTAGTCAAAACGCTAGATAAAAGATCGATCGTCAAAGGGCGCTATCGTCCTCACGCGCTTAAGTCCTATTTTTTTCGTTTACGAGACGTAATTTGCATGATTTGGAAGCATACAACTGCGCGTGTAGCTATTGTCATAGCTACATGCTGCCGAATAATGCAAATTACGCCTCCTGAACGAAAAAATAGGACTTTTGAGGACGATAGCGCTCTGGATCGATCTTTTATCTAGCGTTTTTGACTACTAAAAAACCCCATTTTTGTATTATCGAGAAATGAGAACGCGAATCCCGCATCCTTGCAATCCTGGAAAAAGGAGTCTACTCCCTTAAGTCGCTGTACACGCATCTTGGGACACCGTGAATTGATTTTATTGTGAATTTCATCGAACCGAATGGTATCTCGAAACTCCATGATACTTTATTTCACAATGTTATACTCACTGTGTTTTATAAAGTGAATAATTACCGCGATTACGAACTGTAAATCTTTGTGCATTTAAGGCTGTCGAAAAAATTACAAATCGAATCTGTTTTTTGTTCACCGAACCCATTTTCGAATTTGATTTAATTCACGTTAATTCTAGTAGAAACTCATTCGATGTCCTCGTCGTGGACCGTTCGTAACTTGTACACATTATCCAATTTTTTTCTGTCCCATTGTTCGAGTGCTTTCGTTACCCACTGGAAATGCAGATATGCTTTACTCCCTGGAATGAAGAGGAGAATAAATGTAAAACTTATTTCCTCGCGAAATGCGAGTCTCGTTGATTGACAGAACAAAGGTGTTAGTTGGTTAAACTAACGGGCAATAAAAAAAAGCAGAGACACAAATTCTGGATACTATGGACGAGGAGAGAAAGACGTACTGACAGGCCAAGAACAATAGACTCTATCAGCAATATACGAAAAAAGGAAATCGTGATTGATGTGCCTGTATACATAGTGGACTATGTAAATACACAAAACTTGTTGGTACACAGTACACTTTTTTGCTCGAAATTACTTGGACTGCTGGAATCGCCTGAACTATTTATAAACAGAGCGTATTAAAATATTTTAAATATACGTCATCCTATTTATGTGATCCACTCTGTCCTTTTTGCACAGATACTCGTGGTAATGAAATTTAAATTTACACGTAAACATTCAAATGAATCGTTTGGGTACGCCTTAGAGTGTTCTTTGACTTTATCGTTTATGGTCAATGGATTATCGCGCGATAAAGTTCTGAAGCCCCTCTCTTATATACCTTCAAGTCGCGTTCATAGTGTCTCGGACGTTTCAACTATGGACTTATTTTCTTGTAAAACGGTTCACGTCCACACGTGACAAATATTCTACTTACAAACATTGAAAATGATCTTCGAATGACCTTCCTTTAAAACTTGGTCATTCAGTCCTTTTTTTAGGTCTTACGATTTAAGGACATCAGTGCATTAGTTTCAGGTTAATAGAATTTTTATTTTGTGCAAAGATACTGACGTTAAAACCAATAATCATCAACATTTTGCCAATTTCGTCGGAGTATCCAGACCAAAAATTTTTGTATAAAAATATCTATATCCATAAGTAGTAAACATTCTACATTTTCAAAGCACCACTCTGCAACCTCAATTTCCAAGTCATTAGACGCAGCTACTCGAGACTCCTTTTTAGCGGCCATTATTCTAAGAACGGCAGAAGTTGTCCGACAAGGTCACCGAGTAGGAACTCGGCTTAAGGTTCCGCGATTCGAGCGATTCCCTGCATCTACTCGCGGGATCGATCGCGCTCGCCGAGGTCCGCGTACGATCGTTGTGCGTGCACCTTTAAGTATACAGCAGGGAGATACAAGATCGATCGAGGGCCGAGGTCGACGTACTCGCGTTAACTCGAACTTTCATGGAATTTATTGTCCTGTTCGTGGAGGGAACGATCCGCTCGTGACCAGCAAGTATCGTCGAGCCTCCGCTCGAATTCGCTCGGTCGATTGAACGGACCCGAGAAGGTCAAGTAGCGGTAAAATTCATTATGAAATGAGATAGAGCCAGGCTGTTATGACGGGTCCATCTCGATTTTTCTAAAAAGCAGGAAAAATATCATTATTACTTGAGAATTTAATGTGTTCGCAAATAACAATAGGTTCAGGATCAAAGTTGTATTTTTTGATACTTTAAAGCGTTGATAACACAACAAATATAATCCTGGATAAAATGGAACTTTTTTGAATTTTTACTAAAATTTTGAAAATTAAGAGCTTCGGTTGACACGGAGGGAATTATCCAACCGAGCAGAACTTTTTACACATTTTACAAGACCAAGCAGGCACCTTTCACTATCAGAATTTGATCATCGAAAAGAAGCTTTTTCTGCTGCATCCTGCTATGTACCATTTCCCTTGAAAACTAGACATTTCTGTGGATTACGTCACAAGTGGAATTCAACGTATACGGATACCTAGAGCGTGCTATTTTTATCGGGAATCGCTCGCGTTCCGATCGCACGCTTTATCGCAGCGCTGATACACGCCGACTTCCTGATAAGATCAAGGTTCCCGACGCGCGCGATCGATCGTCTTCACAAAAATGTGTAGTCGGCATGATTTTACAATGTTGGTTCGACAATGTTTACCGCGAGTCTGGGTGACGCAACTAGAAATGATCGATGGCAACGTCGGGTAATTCTGATTGTTAATTGCTAGACGAGAGAGGAAATCTTGGAAATGTTGTGACTAGTTTTATCGAGATTGTGTTTGCAAATAGTTTTTTAATTGGGAAATGAGAGACGCTGATTTTAAGGATCTTGCTGGTCAGATGTATTTAATTAGCTAAAAGGTAAGAATGATGTAACAGCATATTCTTCTAATATCCTTTTTTGTATTCGACCTATTCGTTTTTGTCATAAATGCATAAAGTAAACAAATTGTTGCTAACAGAGCTACTTTCCTTATTTGAACCGTACTTCAACCTACAGTGACCAGAATTAATATTCGAACACTCTAAAAAACACGATAACTTTTTTAATATTGTACTATACGATTTGAACTTTTTTTTGGAAGCGAGAGCAATTAATTTACTACAGGATGTGAAAAGAAATTTTTTCAAAAATTGCAATAGATCGGAATTGTAGAAAAAATACTAAAAGTTGCATCTTACAATTTTTTTATATCGGCCTATATTGAAAATTTAAAAAATACATTTTGTATGAATTAAACATATCCTAAAAATTTCGTCAAAATTGGCCGACGTTGCAATGAGCTACAAACGTTTAAAGATGGTAAAAATTGCAGATTTTCACGATTTTCGGCCTCTAACTGCAATAAATCTAAGGATTCTTACATCTTTCACGACCTGTCGTTCTTTTCCCGCATCAACCGATTTCGATGAAACTTTCACAGTGCATATAATTGACACAGATCTACAAAACGTATTAAATTTTCGATATAGGCCCACATAACAAAGTTGTAAAATGCAACTTTTACTATTTTTTCTACAATTCCGATCTATTGCAATTTTTGAAAAAATTTCTTTTCACATCCAGTAGTAAACTAATTGCTCTAGCTTCCAAAAAAAGTTCAAATCGTATAGTACAATATTAAAAAAGTTATCGTGTTTCTTAGAGTGTCCGAATATTAATTCCGGCCACTGCATTTACTTACTTATTTGCATAAGTGACTAGGATGTCGGACTTTCAGATCTTCGCGCACCTAATTGTAGAAGTTACATCTTGAGGCGCCATCTTGAGAAACATCGGCCACCAATGAATTAATTTAAAAGTTGCTATCGGTATCCCCAAGTTTGAAAATCCTCCAAAGAGCACCAATTTCCTCAAGGAAAAAGGAAGGGAAGAACCCGATCCCGGTCAACGATCCAAGAGAAAACAAGCGGTGGGCGTATCGCGTAACTGAATCGCAGACAGTGGTAGGAGGAAATCGCGGGCTTCTTCTTTTTACTTCGATTCGTTTTATTCCGCGTCTATCAGACAGCCACTTTCTCCTCGAGCAACTTTGTAGTCGCGACATATATTTTATTCGCGCGCGATCGGTCGAGCGATCGGCTATCGCGACGAGCTGGAGCAATTAAAACGCTGTCGGTTTATCGACAGGGGATTCGGGATTCTGTCTCATTAACTGGATCGTTGCTGGATGAAGAATCCTCGGAACCAGCCGCAAATGTCCCAACGCGAAAATTCGATTCCGATCTCGTGGAATCGGCAAAATTCGGCAGTGTTCGGTAGTGTCAATCAAAGAATTTAAATGTCTCCATATCATTTCCTGTTTGCTTCATCATTTTCGGGATAGATGAGCATTTAATCCTCGACCGGTGGGCCATTCTCATAATTATAGTTGACAGAGTTTAGGATCGCCTATCGCTGTATTTACCAAGTTGCTAGAACATATTCTTCGAGGTACAGTGACTCTCACTAATATTCAGACACTCTTAAAAAGACAATAACTTTTTATATATTGTACTATACGATTTGAACTTTTTTTTGATAATCTAGAGGAATTAGTTTGCTACAGGATGTGAAAAAAATTTTCAAAAATTGCAATTGCTCGGAATTGTAGAGAAGATAATAAAAGTTGTATTTTACAACTTTTTTCTGTGGGTCTATATTGAACATATAAAAAATACGTTTTGTAGATCTATGTGAATTAAACATATTCTGAAAATATTACAACTGTTCAGCAACTGTTCAGTTCATTCGTCAGGGACTGTGTAATTGAATAACAATTTTGATATACCGGGTCGAAATAGATCCAGTTATTGGAGGGTCAAGAGGCGATGCAAAATTAGCAGTTGTCGATTCGAGAAAATTGATTTCTTTTTCGAGGCGGAAATGTCACTGAATTCTTCGATTCAGATCGGAATTCGGTGTGCTCGTGGTTCTTTGAAAGATTCTCGATGTCTAGACGAAGCTTCCTCGTGTATTTCGACGGCCAGCCCGGGGCGCTGTTGGAATTCCTTGCTCGAAGGGAAATCTGAAATTTGTGTGAGCTGCTGCACCGAAACTCCATTCCGTTTTTTCCTGTAGTCGTCGTCGTCGTCGTTGTCAGGGAAGGGAAAGTTTCGAAACGCCGCCTCGAGGTGGTAGGGAACGGGACCCGAGTGATTGATAACGACGATCCTCATCGTATCGCGATACCAGACGTGAAATATGAGCTGGCTCGAATAAAATTCCTGCCTGTTACCATGGGAAGACTTCGCTAGCCTTCGATCCCGATGCCGAAAGTGTCTAACGAACTTTAAAGGTCTTCCTCGTCCAGTGCAACCAATGACGCTCAATGGAAACCGCTGAAGACTTACGTTGTAGACTCCTTAAGGAACTTGGGAAGATTCTCCACGGGGTTTTTCCAGTGGGAAAAGAACTGGGGATAATCTGCTAGGGAATCTTTTTTGTAAAACAAAACTACAAAAATATTTGTAGTTTTATTAGTGCTATAGACATACAGATATATTATCACTAGACTGCGGATTTTATGCATTTATGACAAAAATGGGTACGTACAATTTAAAACAGTGGAGGTATTAAAAAGATTTAAGGCCACCAGTGTATAGTTTCATCTTAACAAGATCATCAAAAGAGGAATGAAATTTTTATTTGGCTCCTGTGTCTTGCAAACAAGGCAAGCATTTTTATTTTGCTATATAAATGGCGATCTTTAATAATAAACTCAATTTTCCCAATTTTTCTGGAAACGTTTCAAGTAACAACAAAATACTGGTTTCGCTTGATACTGATAAATATATTCGCCTAAGTGCTCGAGCGTTCGAACCAAAATGGCGTTCGGCGTCCCTGTTAGAGGCATCGGAAGGTCCTCAACGGCTCCCGGAGGAATGATGGAGCTTAATTGCTCGTAAACACGGTCTCGTCGTGGAATTCGTTCGAGCCGAGAGACATGGGGGATAGAAAAGAGTTAATTAGACAGCGATCTCGGAATTGAGTATAAAGCCACGTTCACGGGAACACGGAACAGTCATAGCGGTAACGTCGTTCGCCACGCACGTGCGTCCACGGCTTAACACAGAACAAATATGTATATATGGAGTTCGTGTTTGCGAAAAGAACGATTCGGCGTAACCCCACTGCTTGGAAACGGATTATTGACACTGGTATTTTTCTGTTTATATAGGCTGCCCTCGTTAATGGCTGCCAGGGTCACCGGCTAGAAGCTGTTTAGCGAAGTTTCGTGCTGCCAGTGCGATAACACAGCCCGTAACCGATGAGTGTAAGTACCATTCGTTTGCGATAATTTTTAACATTGCCTCGCAGCGTCTGTTTCCGTGTGGAATGATTCAATGCTCTCTGAGAAGTCGCCTGATTCGCGGTAATAGTGTCCCACTTCGAACGGTTTCATAGATAACGCGTGATTATTTCACGAGTATACACTGCGACGGCTGATGTACTCTTTCTGAGTGGAGTGTGAATCTTGATGAGAATTCGGCATTTTAGGAGATAGCTCGCGGAATTCTCAGTCAGAAAATACGCGTTTTCCGTCACGATCTCTCTTAGAGCCTAAACGAAACGCGAACGTCTTATTATATTGATTTGTGAACAATCGTGACTGCTGTAAGTGTGTACAATTTGTTCTTGGACCGTGGACGTTTGGAATACATACGAACGTAAGAAATACAGACATGAAATACAATTGAAATTTACTTTTCTTTTTCCTGAGTTTTTCTACACACGCCATCTCAAATTTCTGCTTCCAAGTCAATTTAATAAACGATTTAAGAAGCGTCGCTTCATTCCTTTATCAATAGACTTAAAAAAAAATACAGAAATTTTTGCACAAAGGAACGTTGGAATGAACGTGAATCGTTGAAACGAACGTCGATCGTTGAAAAGAACGTCAATATTCGAACGAAATTAATATCGGGCGGGTCCATTACGTTTTGATAATCAACGAGGCATTGTTGCTGAGCGATTCACGGTTAAATAATTTAGCATTGCCGTGAATTGCGTTTCCGCGCGTGCGTCACGCGGAATCGAGATCGGTCCGATAAGCGGGTTTCCATGATGTGTGTTCCGCGATCGGTCGCAGTGTTTCCTATAATCAACGGGAACGCGTAATGGGAAAATTCGAGCGCGTATCTCCTCGCGAGTCGAGTCTCCGGATCGAATTAAACCGAGCCGTCAAATTAAGTCCAATAAAACCGGCCGTCGCGTCGGTTCTGCGTCCGAAGCACGCTCATTTGGACGCGCGGTCAAACGATCGGATTCAGGGGCGGCAGGGAAATTAATTAGAGCTCGAGGAGGATCTGGCCACGTCAGATCCACTGACGGACAACACTCGGCGCACCAATAGCTGCATCCACCTTAAATTTTTTCGTTATTCCTAATAAAAAAACTTTTCAAACAAATGTTGCATGGTTTCCAGGGGGACATATACAGTTAGGAGCATAACTGATCACACACACTTTAAATCAGAATAACTTTTTTATGAATGGACCAAACGACTGCAACTTCTCTGTAAGGCCAGAAGAATCAGTTTAGTAAATAACGTCTAAAAAATATGTTGAAAAAATGCATTTGGTCGGAATTGTGAAAAATAATAATAAAAATTGATTTCTACAACCTTTTTAGCTGGGCCAATTCATAAAAAAGTTATTCTGATTTAAGGTGTGTGATCAGTTATGCTCCTAACTGTAGTGCTGCAACCTGTTTTTAGTTACTTTGCTTTTTTATAGAGATATAAATCCTCAGTTCTTTTGAATGGTGTTTAATAGACAGAAAATTAAACAAAAGTTGAATCGATAGAATATTTGTAAAAAAATAGGTTGAAAAGGAAAGAATAAAATTATTTCGTTCGAGTCCTCGTTTCTGAGAAAGCTGAGTTTCAAGAAATAGAAGTCGAAGTGGTAAGCCATGAACAGACAAGTTCCGATTCCCATTCAATAGCTCGCAATTTAAGCTCTATTTTCTGCAACACGAATCTTCGAACGAAGCAGTTTTATCCTTTTCTTGTCCAATTTATTTTTGCTGGTGGGTCTGATCAGCGGGGACTGCGGATTTTTATACTTTTGTATCAAACACCAACGTGAAAAATACTGTACAAATATGTAATTAGATAAAATCAGTATTGTTAGTAGTTCAATGACAAGATATTAGGATAAATGCCACAAAAAAGACCTTTTGTTCAAGTTCTTCACAAGCAACACCTAAAAGATTTCATATTGCATAAAAATGAAAAGAAGTCTGCCAAAAAGGACAGTAAGATCTCGAGAGAAGGCGCACGTAGTTGCGAGTAGGAGTAAAAATCGATGGTTGAAGAGAATCGAAAGAAAAGGTTGGATAACGGTAGTGGTGTGCAGTTATCACTTTTATTTACGATGATCGCGATGATAATCGGCCAGTCTTAACCGGACGCTTATCTTTGGACAGGTTAGATCGGCGGCCGGCCACATGGTGAAGCAGAGGAGGTTCATCGGGAACACCAACAACAAGATGATCAACATACGAGAATATTTATAGACGGTTTTTAGGCGTGCGATTTAAGACGCTGTGAAACAGGATCGAGTCGAACAGGATCGATCTGCATGTTGTTGGACGAGAAAGGAAAATCCAAGATCCGAAGCAACCGGCCACTCGACGAATCGTAAAAGTGAATTGTTCCAGCCACCGACGAGGTGTATCGACAAAACTCAACGATCTACGGAGATCCTGAAGGATCGAGCGGCGCGTAGGATCACGCGGCCGTTTAACTATGGTCAGATTGTTATCTGGTTTCCTGTTTTACGTAACACGCCGGGGGTTGCTTGATTTTCTCGCCCAGGTGAGTGATAGATCGTTCATTCCGTACTTTCGTACTTTCCCTCGAAAATCACTCGATCTTAGTGCTTCGATTATGTGTGGTTTTCTGTGACATTTTGAGGATCTTCCGAACATCTCGAATTTGTGAAAAAATTTTGGGAATTCACTTTCTTAAAAAAAATGCGGCGTGATTTTCTTTGAGATTATGAGGATCAAGTGTCTCGAATCGTCGAAAAAAAATTTGGAAAGCTTTTATTGTTGAGTCGACAGTGGATCGGCCAATTTCTTTTAAATTAATTTACGATGTTATTCGGACAACTTCGAGCATTCTTGTCGGGATAATCTCGCCAAGTTGATGGGGGATTTGAAGTGGCTCTAACAATCCGCTGTTTCTGTCAAATTCGATGTGTTTTCGCTGTTCCCCGACATCCCACGCTATCTTTATATAGCCGGGCTTGAAAAATATTAGGTCATCGCGCAAATATTGCGACGCTTTTCGCCGGGAAAGCAATAAAGCTAAAATTTGTATTATTTGCGCGACGAACTCGTCGTTCTAGGCTTCTATCCTATAATGAAGTTATCAGCTTTCAATAACCGTCCGAAATTCTAACAATTTAAATTGAATTCCTTAAACGTAACTATTACGTTTTCTGAATTGTGATACGAGATTTAAAGTGCGGAATTGTACTTGAAATACTACCTTTGGGAATTATCTATTCGATCTTATCGAAGTTAAATAGAGTGGACTTGCAACAGATTAAAGCTATTAAACAAGTAGATTATGAGATTGCGCCCATTGGCGCAATTTCTTGATGTTCGAAGTTCGCAGTGTTCTGCCGGAATTGATTCTCGTTTCCAAGTAAATCAAATCCGCATGGTATAGTTCTACAATTATTCCAAAAATCCTTTCCTAACGTATATAACGTTTCAAAAATGGCAAATGAAATGATAACGCAATGTCACAATCTCTTTAAAAAGCGAATTCTGCCGCTTCAAAGATTGCGCTCGTGGACCGTTCCTCGCCTACGAAAAGTCGAGGGATAATAAAACATGTTGCGAAACGTGTTGTCCGCGGAAAGAGCGAGTGTTTTCCGACGGGAGATCATATGATCTTATGCGAGATCATACGACCATTTCGCGATTTCTAACGACCGATCCTTTCAGATCCAATTTATCGGGAGCTCGCACGAGGACTGGGTTTAGACGGTCATTGGCGGAAGCGTGCTAAAACGACAAAACGGTGCGACAGACGAGGCTGCCAGGGAGATATGAATCGCAGCACGATCGTTTAATCGGAATCGATGCAGCAAGATCGTTCGCATGGTGTCAGCGAGCGAGCATATTCCATCAGACAGGTACATACCTGCATCCAGCGAAGAGTTACTTTCTAAACGAGCCGCTCGGGAAAGAGGGATTAGAATTTTTCGCGCGCCTAAGCGAGAGACACCGCGTGTCCCCCTTGCTCGTCTCGTTGCGTTCGCGGATCTCGGTGAAAGTGGTCGTTCTTTCGACGATTACGTACCCGGTAACGATCATTCTCAATCATCCGAGTTCGGATATTTCTCAGAAATCCACTTTTTCCGACACCGGGGTTCTCGACCAGAGAGATACCCTTGCGTTAGGATTAGGATTTGAAAGGTTCCCCAAGTTTTTGGGAAATTTATAACACGTGACCGGCTACTCCAGGGATGAATATATATTTATGTAAATGTGCTCGACGTCGACGTTAAAGTGCTCTTGACTCTTTAAGAAACTTTCTTCGGGAGAGTATTTACGACGCGATTTCAATCTTCCTGTTAAGGCGTCCGTGAATTACGCCCGCTTTGGCCAGGATGGTTCTGGCAGGCCTACCGCGATACAAGACCACCGACTTTGTGAATCTGAAGTGTCTTGTTCGATGCATATTCAGCTTGCATTTTTCAGGTGAATAGGCCAGAATTTATGTTAAGCTTCGATATCGCTTGTATTGCGAGAAGTATTTCTAAAAGAGCAAGAGTGTATATTTTATTTCCTTGTGCTGAATGCTATGCATTTGAAATGCGAATTTTTAGTGGTCAAATGTATTTCCGACACTTCGTCTTCAGATCGGTAAGCTAGGTTCCTAGATTGAGCATATTTAACACTGTTTCTATTTCGACCCTTCTCAGTTGTATTTAGTTGTATTGCATCTTTGCAATCTCAATAAATTTTTATTTAAAATTTTAAAAGGTGTCCTTTGACACCTCTAGCAGAAATAGTGTTAATGTATTTTTGTAGCTTCTTTGAAGAAATTAGAGTTGATTGAGTTATAAAGATTTTATTGGAAATAGTTGAAGCATATTAGCGAATACGGTGACAATCAGCATGTGAATGAAGTAGAGACTCTAAGTAGAGTAACATAGAATAGTATATTGTACATTCTGTTTGATATTATTCATGAATTATGATTTTCGTTCAGTGACTCCTATCAGAAGCATATTTTTCACTCTTAAATATACGTAGATGTATATTTAATGTTTAACTGTGAAAGGACAAGTTTACACGGACATCCGCAGTTAGGAAAGTAGTATCGCATTGCTCAAAAAGTTTCAAACGATTCTTACATTCGCAATCGACTTCGAGGAGATTTAAAACTTCACCAACAATCCAATAATAATATCAGGTCAGTCGATAAGTAATGTCGCGACTCCTCTCACTTTAATAATCGATGAGGCAACTGTTTGTCGAAGATACAGCACAAGAACGATCGATGGAAAGAGCACGACGATAGAAAAATCCGATTACGCGCCGATCGCCAGAATAAAATTACCTAGAAAAAGAAACTTATCAAACGAATAAAAATACTGACAAGGATTAGACTGCGTAGGTTTGTTCAAATTTGTGTTTTTACAGACAGAAAAGCAATTCAAATCAAAAGACTCTACCTCTTGTCAATACTTCCAATAAATTACAAATAGAAAAAGTCTCGATCAATTTTATAAAATTTAATGAGGATCTCTGAAACACAAAAGCGGATATCCAAACTCTTTTGGTACGCGGGTTAAAAGTATCCATCTTCTTCGTTAACGTTTCTTCCAAGAAATCAGGATTTTTCTTACATAATGCTATTGTTGCTAATAGTTCTAAGATAATTTATGGATCTTGCAGAACTAGCCCGGGTATTGAAGGGTTAACAATTTAGATTGTTGGTTTGTAAGGAGCATGCATGTCAATTGATTGATCGTTCTTTGGGAATTGGAATGATGAAAAATGGAAATTGCGAAAAGGAATACGCTCAGTATTTCACTGGCGTGCGTTCATTCGCGCACAAGCAATTTGTGCCCGTGGCAAATGGCGGCAGACCTTCCTCTAAATATTGGTTAACGTCGAGTGTATTCAAGAGTGCTTTGTCATCATTTAGCGACAAGTAGATTTCAACCAGCGAGCGTCATTCCGCGCCGCCATCGTTCTACCATTCGAGATGAATGGCCGGCCTGTGGATATTCCGCGCGGATTAATCGATAATCAGCTTTAAAGGAAATTCGACTGCTCTGTTTGCGAACTCCACCGGCGTCTCCACTTGTTAGTAAATCGAAGATTTTTCTGTCAACATCGAATTCCGTGTTTGAATTGCCAACAAATTGGATTCTGAAAAATTGGTACCTCAAATTGACGATCATTCCTTTTAAAACGATTTATCCAGTTATAGAATTGACTCAGCTGTGTTTGCTCCAAGTTTGCGAACCCCTCAATCCTTTAATTAATTAGCTGCGATTAGAATTGGAATATTTGTATGCTAGAAAAATTTGATAGCTTATTGGAATTGCAGATCTTGCATTTTTTTTGCTTCTCGTTAGCAGAATTTACTGAAGAGTTTTAACAATTATCAAAAAGATTTTCCTAGTTCGTTTTACGCTCGATAATCGAGTTTTACGATTTTTCTTGAGAGAAAGAACGTGTGCGAAACGCTTGGAGGACAAGGCTAACCGGAAACTTTTGTTGCAGGTTCTTTTTTTTCTAGGTTTTCAGCGTTTGTAGTATTTTCAAAAGAGATGTGGGACAAGCCAAAGTAAACCAGTGATATTTTTTATGCAGTATTTTTCTTCCATAATCGAAGAGAATGAGAAAAGTGATATAGAAGGAATCGTTTGATCGAGTCGTACGGAGTACGGAAGATAAAGGAGAAAGAAATAGAAGGAAATTTTATTGAAACGAATATATTACGTCGCACAAAGAGAATTTCTGATTTATTTCTACGACTCGAACGCCGACATCGGCAGGTTTTCTTCAAAATGGTGAGTACAAACCATTGAAATACACGTTATTTTTGTTTGCGGAGCTGTTCGAATGATTAGACTTTAATTAAAAGGAAGGACCTTGATTGAGACCACTTCATCGTCATTTCCTCATTTAAAGTAAGGAATTAATACAATTCCGCACGCTTTTGAGAAAATTTAAGTCGATGACATTGAAATCTTAAAAATACTCCTAAAATATTAAAGTATTCTAATCATCATCAAATATGCTTCTTCACCTTTTCAAATCTTCTATCGGACCTTCTCCGTCATCGGAAATTTCTTCTAAATTTTCCCCTGGAAAAATACCACTAAATAGGCTTAAAAAATTCGATGCGGTGAGAAATCAGAAATTGGATTGGAAAGGATTAAGATATCTACAACTTTATTCCGAGCAACTTGTCTACAAAGCCGAAAGTAACAGAGAGAACTATTTAGGTGTTCTCAAACTTTCAAATATAAAATATAAAATATTCTGTGGAACGGTTACGTTTACAATTTTGACCAAACACTTTTTGCTGAGGGATCGTAGATGGGACAAATAATATCGAGCCTAATAATTTGCGTAGAGTTGCGAGTCGTTTCGAGACGTTCGCCAGAAGCGTGGAAGATTCCGCTTGCGTTTCCAGGCCAGCGGATTGGCGGTGTGAACGTTCGCGGAAAGATGAGGCATTAATTACGCGGAAAAGTCACGAGGCTCTCATTGAACCGTTCAATTTATAACGTCGGCAGTTGCGCAATCGTTTACGCCACGGATCGTGTTGATGCGGACGCGGCCCGGCTCCGGTCCATCGCGTTTAATTATAATTAACGGACTCGATGGCGCAGATTGATCCTTGCGCATCGTTCCACGACGATCATCGGCTCATTCTGTTACATTTAACAATCCGGCGAGAGTTATCAAATCCTCCTACTCCGATCATTTCTGGATTCCGTGAGAATCCAAAGAGTAGGGATACAACAAGAGGCGTAGGGATACTCCGGGCGGCCCCTTTGATGTCGCTCGTTCGACTGTTCCTTTAAATTGATTGTATAGGCAAGCGGGAAGTTCAAGTCCACTGGATTTAATATTCTTATTTCGTGTCAATGTCTAAAAATCTATTTATCACCATTGGCTTTCGAAGTATTTAGTAGAAAATCCTGTAGAAAATATATTTTAAGAATATCCATAATGATATTACTAAAATATTTATTACAAATATGTTACAAATAAATTATCGTAGCACACACTGAAAACATATTACTAAGAAACAATATAAATATATCCATGTATGCACATATATTTATAATTTTAACCTTACAAACCCATCATACTATCACTCTTGCACACCATTATTTTATCATACAAATATTTCCAACTCTCTCTATTCTTGCTTACAATTAAACCTATTTATAACTAATAATATAAATATATATAATGTAATTTTTCTTATAATAATTTAAATATATTACAATATATATTATAAAATATATATACGAGTATTTAACGAGCATTGTCTCTCTCTAAAAAGTGTTTTTCATTTTAAGCGTCGCCTCTTGTTGTATCCCTACTCTTTGCTTGAGGTTCAAAAAGGTGCGTAAAAATTCCGGGCCCCTGCTCACGACAACCGTACGAGCACCATCTACGAAAGAGCCGAAGAACACGGTTCGCAACTTCGAAACCGTTACGGCGTAAGATGGCGTCGGTTGTGGTTTCCGAATGGATTAGGCCCGTCTGTGGAAATACTCGCGCGTACAACGTGTTCACGACTCGCCGGCGCTTCCGGCTGATTCATTGGTTAATTCGAGCGACCGCGGAATTCCGGCGCGAATTCCGTACGTGATCCCTCTCCTCTCCTCTCCTGACCTAACGTCTTAGCTTAGCCCGCCATCAAGAAAGTTACAGTTATTAGAATAGCCGTAGGCAGCGTCGGATAATTGAGTTTCGTTGTTGTTGTTGGCAATCGATCGGGAAGAAGTTCGATACTCCTCGAGAGCCGCCGCTTTGATGTTCCGTTCCGAAACCTCTCGCCTATCCGTGATTCGCCTTTGAGGCTCCTAAATGATTGATACCGTTACCGGGCCCTAACTGTTCGATCCGCTTTCCTCGAGAACACGTAGTCGCGTCGGTTTTCTGACGAATTTTAAAAATACTTAGTCCTTTTACATACTTAATCCTTAGAACAGACTTAATCTTGAAACTTCTGCATTTAAAATTTATCTTAATTCAACATCGAGATCATAAACATCTTTATAAATATGATCTTCCTGAAGATATACAATGGCCGGAATTAATATTCGGACGCTCTAAAAAAGACGATAACTTTTTTAATATTGTACTACACGATTTGAACTTTTTTGGGAAGCTAGAGCGATTAGTTTACTATAGGATGAGAAAAGAAATTTTTTCAAAAATTGCAATAGATCGGAATTGTAGAAAAAATACTAAAAGTTGCATTTTACAAATTTTTTTATGTGGGCCTATGTTGAAAATTTAAAAAATACGTTTTGTATATCTGTGTCAATTAAACATATTCTAAAAATTTCGTCAAAATCGGTCGACGTTGCAATGAGCTACAAACGTTTAAAGATGGTAAAAATTGCAGATTTTCACGATTTCCGGCCTCTAACTGCAATAAATCGAAGGATTCTTACATCTTTCAATGCCTGTCGTTTTTTTCCCGTACCAACCGATTTCGATGAAACTTTCACAGTGCATATAATTGACACAGATCTACAAAACGTATTTTTTAAATTTTCAATATAGGCCCACATAAAAAAAATTGTAAAATGCAACTTTTAGTATTTTTTCTACAATTCCGATCTATTGCAATTTTTGAAAAAATTTCTTTTCACATCCTGCAGTAAACTTATTGCTCTAACTTCCCAAAAAAGTTCAAATCGTATAGTACAATATTAAAAAAGTTATCATCTTTTTTAGAGCGTCCGAATATTAATTCCGGCCACTGTAATGCTGTTATCCCTAAGGTAATTTTTCTAACAATTTTTATTAAAATGACGCACCATGACGGATCGCCAATTTAGAAAAAAAATTTTGTGAATATCGTCTGAGTTGGGTCGATGGGAAACACGTCTAAAAATTAATTTAATCGAGTCGAATAACTTGACTGCGGACTTTATGGGAGAATCAAGTGGGTCTAATTCCAAGCAGTAAAAAAATTGGAAGAGTTCAACGTATTTCGTCACACTTCACGATTCTAATATTAGACGCTTCCGGTTTCCGCATCGCGCAGTTGCTGTTGTTACTGGAAGGGAAACGTTCTCGAAAACACGCCGGAAGTTTGCAATCCTTTATCGGTGTTCTCGGTACATCGTATCAGTCACGGAACTTTTTTCCGTTCCTGAAATTAGCGCTCCGGATTGCAGACGCACCATGTGCACGCTGCATCCGGTGCATCGGAAACAAATCTGACGTGCGGGAACAAAGCTAGAATGTTGCGAGTTTGTTTGCAGCTTCGGCTGCGGTAAATCGAGTCTCAGAATCCGGAGGCTTTCTCTTTGAGCTCCAGTGGATCGCGTGTCTGTGTAGTACCTGCTCATTCTACTGGCAGCACATTCTGCATTTTGGCGTTTGTTCTCTGTTGAATGAAAAAAGTAAAAAGAAAACTGATCGGGTATCGAAAAATTTATTAATAAACCTCCAGTATATACAGTTAGGAGCATAACTGATCACACACACTTTAAATCAGAATAACTTTTTTATGAATGGACCAAACGACTGCAATTTCTCTGTAAAGCTAGAAAAATTAGTTTAGTAAATGACGTCTAAAAAATATGTTGAAAAAATGAATTTGGTCGGAATTGTGAAAAACAAAATAAAAATTCATTTTTACAACTCTTTTAGCTGGGCCAATAACGAAAATTTAAAAGACGTGTTTGGTCAACTCGTATAAATTATATATGCTCTGAAAATTTCATTGAAATTGGTTAATTGGTTTACGAGTTATAAACGATCAAAAGTGGTAAAAA